>APFE031294604.1:89841-100002 GCA_000404065.3 Pinus taeda
GAGCTCTTTGTCTGAGGTAAGTTGTACTGGGTCATTGTCTCCTTCTCCGACACACACTCCTTTCCACAACTCATTGAAGATGAGGGTGTGTTTTATCATCTAGGACCATTCAGGATAGTTCTCCTTGCCAGTGAGAACTGTTCCTAACATGGAGATGACTGAATGCATTCTGTAAGAAAAAAATATTTCCACTGATAGAAAACAATATATATGTTATTCCTTCCACTTCTCAAATATATATGCTATACCTTCCATATACCATATAACATATCACCATAAAAAACTTAATGAATTTCAGGTTCACTTTATTCCCATTCAAAATAATATATTATCACTCCATACATGAAATTCACCGCACCAAGCCCACGGGGCTTTGGATTGACGGTGAATGTGTGCGCTATTAAGGCACTCCTTGCGATAGGTCACCGGTTCAAATCCCCCGTGGATACTTAGGTTAGCCTTAACGTAGTAAAAAAAAAAAAAAAATTCACCGCACCAATGTTTTCATGTAAAAAATATCGCACCAATCTGAACAGTAATTTAAAACTGCGCTGGTATCAAACAAAATCACGAGATACCATGGCTTGTAATGTTGCATAGCAAATGGAATTTGTTACCATACACATTGTTCATAAAATACCATGAACACATGAAACAACAACATTCGAACTTATTTGAAACATCCACATTCGAACTTATTTGAAATGGCAGCATTCAAAACGTATTTGAAATAACCAGATTTATTTGAAACAGCAACATTCGAACTTATTTGAAACATCCGCATTCGAACTTATTTGCAATGGCAGCATTCAAAACGTATTTGAAATAACCAGATTTATTTGAAACAGCAGCATTTGAACTTATTTGAAACATCCACATTCGAACTTATTTGAAATGGCATCATTCAAAATGTATTTGAAATAACCAGATTTATTTGAAACATCAGCATTCGTTGGATCATATACCATTCAGGCAGCATTGAAAATGTATCTGAAATAGCCAGTGTTCAAAAAATGTCAAGCAGCATTCAAAACAATTGTGATACCACGTTCAAAACTTATGAGATCTTCGCTGGCACCACGAACATGGGAAGAGACCTGGGACCTGGGATCATCACACTTCCGCAATTCACTGAAAAAAAACGTAGAGGACAGAGGCGTTGAGGACAGAGGCGTTGAGGCAATGGAACACAACGCAGAGGACAGAGCTCAGTCAGAACAGTGCTCAGACCAGCGTACAACCCACAGTAGCAAAAATGAAGGGAGTTACAACTTATTTTGAGAACTGGCTTTGATACCATGTGAGGCCAAGCAGTAACTCTCCAATAGGCAGTAAAACTGATTCGATTTATTTCATTAGGTATGCTATTGTTATATACAAAAGGGTCTGACTCCTCAGTTGATTCGATTTATTTAATTAGGTATGCTATTGTTATATACAAAAGGGTGTGATTGCTCAGTTCATCTCCTTATGATTGTTCACATTCCTAATTTAACTATTTACATAAATTCACCCAATCTTAAGAATTAGGTGTCAACAAATCTCATTCCAATCTAGATAATAAGCAATAATCTCATTCCAATCTAGATAATAATTGGTTTATGGTAAAGTAGAGGAATTGAACCTTAAATTTAAATTTAAGGTTGCTATTGATTTTGAAAATATTTTGTAATTAGTTAAATAAAGTTGAGGTGACTTCATTCTTGTCTATACATGATATTGCAATTTGAGATCAAAAGACTGGAATTGAGAAGATCCGCCAAGAATTCCAAGTGACAAACTGTTAGCAACTTGGAAAAAGGATAGATAATGTAATTGAACAAAACTATCACGAGGCTCTTTCCAAAAATTTAATATTCCTCCTAATTTTATCTGCACTAGCTCTTTTATGCCGCTTGGTAGGCTGTTCTTTTTTTAACCGAAAATATGTGATTTCTATTACTGCATGGTTTTCAGGGGTTGTTTCCATTACTGGAAGGTTTTCAAAATAAATCAATTTTTTCCTGGTTAACAAAGTCAAAATTGAAACCAAGAGGGAGAAGTGTTTCTTTTATCGTGCATCTCATTTGTAATTAATCTTAAACCACCTAATTCTCTATATTCATGGACAGACAGTATACTCACCATCTCTACAGTTCTGTATGCAAGTATTTCACCATCTGAAATACCGACCTTCGAAATACGTTTGGATGAGGTGTTGTGCAGAAAAAACCTTCAACTTCCCTCATTGGTTGCCGATTCATTCAGAACTACAAAACAATGAAGTCACCATTTCACAGTACCTCCTCTGCGCAATTTGCAAATTTTGTGCGAAGATAATGTGGATTATAAAGTCAAAAATATACTAATCACTCACTCGCTACTCACTGACATGTACATGATAAAAACAAACTATTCACTGGCATGTACAGCATAAAATCAAAGATATCACGGACACATATCAGAAATGAGATTTTGAATAAATGGTGTTGTTATTAATTGAGATACTCCATCTTTAATAGTTAGAATCTGCCAATGAAATGGGGACATGCGTTTTTTAAGGGAGAAATAAAATATGAACCGCTTCAACTTATTGAAAAAATGATAAAAATGTCACGGCCCACGAGACAACAACGTGATTATCTCATTCCCAACTCTTTAATTTCTCAAAATAAATTTGTGCACCAATATCATTGGCAGTTGTCTATAAAAACGTCACGGCACACGAGACAACAACGTGATTATCTGATTCCCACCCCTTTAATTTCTCAAAATAAATTTGTGCACCAATATCATATCATTGAAAGTTGTCTATAATGAGATTTTTTGGAAGTTTTTTTGGTGGGTTTTTCTAGTCAAAATCAGCATTAATTTATTGGAATCTCAAGTTTGATAGCTAATTTCTGCACAATCAAAGTGCCCATGGTTTTTCAGGATGCTTAATCCAAATATGTAATTAAAAAACCATTTTAACAATTTCCTCCGCCGGATTCCGTCACCAAAATCTCCAAAAAATCACATTATAAACAACTCCATATCATTGTCTGGGCACTTCAAAGTTCAAAGTTGCAGCCTCACACAACGTCTCTGCAGATGGCTCACCAAATTTATTCACCAATGTCACTGTATTGACACTTTAAAGTTGCAGCCCCACACAACGTTTCACGTGGCCGATCCAGGTGGAAAGACTCCATGGACTTCAATACCTTTCATACGAATTAACATTGACGCCTGGCAAGCCAAGCACGTGGTGCAATCCATTACGAATCAACGAAGCCAAATGCGTGCAAAATGAAATGAAATACACTGGAGATGAAATGAAATGAAATGGGATGGGGGAGTGAGGCAACAGAATAAATGAAGTGTGGAGGCATGGGCGGTAGCCGGAAGCGGATTCGAACGACGCCCAAGGCGCTCCTTTCCTGGTTCTGGAAATGATCTGTTGAAGAATCCTCCTTGGAAAAGCAAGCAAAAGAATTAGAGAATACGTTCGATTTTTGTTGGCGTTGGTAGGGATCGAAGTGCTGACTGCCCACATGATCAAGAACCCTAGTCACTGGTTCGAATCACATGGATAGATACTCCGGTTCGTCAAATACGATGTTGTCAGGCAGTATAAACGACCTCTGGGAAGAATACCTGTGGCCTGTCGAGATGGAGGAAAACGATCTTGAAGGTATCGAAGATCGTAATGATAAGAATTGCAACCACGGGAGCCTGCGGCTGAATCCGAGGATCGGAGATTCCTCGTTGGACGGCGGGCTCCGACATCTTCATCAATCGGCTCCCGTTAACGTGCTGGACTGGAGCAAAATACTAGGAGTCGGCCACCTGAAAGAGCAGAACCCCGATGCAGAGGATTTCGACATGGCCGGCCACGAGGAGGAGGAGAGGCTGCCACCGCACGAGTACCTGGCGAGGGAGCACGATCGCTGCCGGAACTTTAACATATCGTCAGGTTGGCTAGGCGTGGGGCTGAAGGGCCGAGAGATGAGCCGAGTTCGAAACGCGGTGTGGAGGCAGACCGGATTTCTTGGGTGAAAAATAACCCTCTTCCTCTAAAGAAAATAAAAGGGAAAGATCTTTCGTCGTCAAGTGGCTATCTTTAAACGGAAAGATCTTCGTTTATTTTTTCTTTCTTGCATGAATGATAAATTATTTTATCGTTCCAGGCTTCTCGCTAAGCAGATCCTCACTGGTTTTTGCTTCTAACACAGACACTGTTACTGTATATTTCGCAATTGTAAATTCTTTCATCCTGCAATTGTTGTTTCTTAGCGAATGGAACAGGTAATGCAGTGTTGGTTTTGCTAATCGTGTGTTTCAGTTGATAACTAAACTAAAGTGAAATATTACAATCAATTTTTCACTGAAATAGATTTCAGAGCAACCCATTGTACTTCTTTGATACTCTTTATGTATTATCTTCTTTGAGCACCCCATTGTACGATACTTTTTATGTATTATCTTCTTTTATACTCTAAATACTTTTTATGTATTATCTTCTTTTATACTCTACAATGGAATAATAATAATAAATCTAAAATTTATATTATTAGGATTTTATTTCTCTTTAAATTTTTAGATAGGTAGATTTTTATGAATTGCATATGCATTTTGGTAGTCCTGTGTTATAGTAGTCAAGATCAAACTTGGTCATTTAATTTGGTCGGTTTGTAGCTACGCTAAACTTTGTGACATCATTTGTAAATACAAAAGTCTAAAAATATGTTGTGGTTCTTTTTTGTGCTGCGCTTTCTTGTTGCTCTAAGGCTGCAAACGTATTTTCACCATATATATTAACTCTTGTACCCGGTTTTTATGAAATGTTTAGAGGAGATGCATGGGTATGAGATGAATAAACTCACTTAATTTTAGGTCTACTTCACGAGAAATGTGAGTCAGATTTAGCTTAATTTATTTGTGGAAAATAATTGTAATGATATTAACTCGCTGACAAAAAATCAGCTCAATCTGGTACACCGTTTAGGATATATTAAAAAAAATAGTTTTTGCACCCAAGGGTTGCGCTTTTGTTGTACGTGTTGATTTTCAAGAATGAAAGGATGCCTTATGAACAAACGTGCCTTGACAGGGGTCTAATGTTTCATGGGTTATTCTTCATCTAAGTGACCCATACAAGTGTCTAATGTTTCATGGGTTATTCTTCATCTAAGTGACCCATTCGGAGTTCTAGGAGAGGGTAAAAAATGCACAAAGGATGCACTTGTTGCGTTTTGGTTATAGGGGATTTGTTGTGTTTTTAATTGTTTTAGTAGTTAATTTCAAGATAAATTTCTGACTATATGGAGATGAATTTTGAAAACTTAAAAGAGGTTTATTGGAAGATTCTGATGAATCACTATAGTCTATTTTTCAGATTTTGTTATTTCTAGTTTTAGTTATGATTTTTGGGCTTGGACACAGATTTTGAAGAGATGGAGAGGAATTTTTGAAAACATAGAGAGGTTTATCTCAAGCACACACTCATATACAAAAAGTGTATTCAATTTTGTAAAATCTTTGAGAGAGATGATCTTATATTTGACCCCTATTTTCTAGAAATTCGGTCCCTATTTCGTAGCAGGGCATTTCCAAATTTAATGTAACCGATTCTATCTTTGGGAAAATCGTTTAGCTTGACCCCCTAATTCCAAGGATGGGCTAATTGTATATATTTCATGAATTTCAGTATGCAAAAGGTTGAATGGAGAGGTTTTAGAAGAAGAGACATCGTGTACTGCATTTTTTATGATATATTTTTAGTGAATGAAAAGATGAAGGTATCATTTTATAGGGATATTTGTGCTAGTTTCTATGGAAATGTGCTTATTGTTTTTGTAATTTACCTTCTGTTATCAATCATGATTTGAATGTGTGTCTTCCTATCTAGCTAAACAAAGATTTGTCTCAAAAATTGCTTTAAAAGTGCTCTCATTTAGCTTGCCAAACAATTTATGTTTTCTTCTTGAATGACAAAAAGAATTCATCCCATTGTTTGATGCTCTATATGTTATTTCCATTTTTCTTCTACTCACCCCTACAACAAATTTCACTGAAAAACTCCAAAAAGACTACCTACCTTGCCCATGTAGAAGATCCTTCTTTCTCTTCATCTTCTCACAGGAAAATCAACAACTTAACATAACTCCATGCCCAATAGATATGTCTTCTCCCTTGCTAGCAAACCTTTAAAACCTATATCCCTCTAACCACCATACTTAGCTTAAAATCTAAGTGACTGAAGTTTTAGATAAAAAGAGCCCTCTTTGAATCTGGAAGGGCTAGATTCCAGCTTCCAAGTGGTTTGTGGTTATTTTTGGGTTCCTCTCCTCAACTTGGAGGAATTACGAAGCGCTAACACATTTGATAAAACTATATTTAAAGATCTAAAAACTACATTATTAGGGGTTTATTTCTCTTTAATTTTTTGGATATATAGATTATTATGAATTGCATATGGATGTAAGATTATGTAGAAAATATAGAACAATGAAATAAGAACTCATAAACTATGATTTGACACAATATATGACTTAGGAAACCCTTTAGAGAGAAAATCCAGCTAGAAGATGAGGTCGCTTTGCTCTCTTGCTCTAAAGAGAAAATGGTTGTAAGTAAAAATAAGTATGAATTGTGGCTCCTCGACTACTATAGTGCACAAATCTTCTATGTGTGCTTAATCTCCTCTCCCTCCCGACTATTTTTGCTCATTTATGGAACAAATTCTCTTGAAAGAATGGAATCATTCTTCCCCCTAGTAGTTCGGTTATAACATGACCCAATAGTCAATTAGCGGTTAGGTTTGACTCAGAGTTGGTCTCTTCTATAATCCTTTTAATCATAATCTTGTGGCTATGCATTTTTCCATGAATAATGGGTGCTGATGTGACAGTCTCAAATTATGGTGGTGAAAATTGGAAAGGCAACTTTTAAGTGGCATAATTTTTCATAGGAAGTTTGTTTGGAGTGATTATTTCATCATTGGAAAGTTTTGTGAGTGTAGAATATGAAATAATGGTGTGGCCCTGAAGTGACATTTTTGTTCTTAAAAAACATCATTTGATGCCTCAAAATGCTATTGGAAGTTTTTAGATTTTGATTTTCCAAATCAGGTGTCGTCCCTAAAAATAATCCTATGAGATGATTCCTCCACTTTTTCCACTCTAAGAACATTGAGATGGATGGAAAACAATATAATGATCCAATCTAGATGAATTTTGAAAAGACAGTAAAAAATATAATTATATTAAGTATCAATTTAGCTTAGATGAAGTGTATTCTTAGATTTAGGATGGAATGGGTAATGGGGAAAGTGATATAACAAAAAGTTTTTTTATTAAAGTTTAATGTCGTTTATTTCAAGTGAAATTCTTAGAGTCATGATGGAGATTTATGATGGAATAAGTAATTGGGAGCATTCCATATTGATAACAATTTGGAGGAGATATAAAAATATATAATTATAAAAAGATTTGTTTTTAAATTAGATTTATTTTTCTAATTTTTTCTCTTCAAATTTAAGTTAACCATTTTAACTTCTATTTTCTTCCATAAAATAAGTTCTTACTTGCATAAAATATTTTCCATAAGTTGACTGGTTTTCTTTTCCTTTTTATCTTTTATTTCTATTTATTTCAAATCCAATAAACTAACATTTTTAACTCCTATTTCTTCAATTCTTGTGTATATATATATTTATAATTGCTATTATTTTGTAATGGTAATCTTTGTGTCTAATGTATTCTTTTAAGTAGAAAAGCATATATATTTACAATATTTTGTGTTAATATTTATTAACAAAGTCCATGGGAGAAGCTTAATTCACAAACCAATATTATAAAAATATTATATATTCATGAGATTTAGAACAATTCAATACAAATAAAATTACAAAATAATATATATAAAAATATATATTATAAAAATAAGACACCAAGTAAATAACATTTAATATGAAATCATCATTCAAAATTAGCTCCATATTAATAATATTTAGATTCTCATTCCTTAAAAAATTATATATAATTATTTCAAATACATTAATATATATAAAAGTAACACTGCACGACAGAAAAATAAATAACTATGGAATAATCATTTCCAAAAATTATACTCAATATGCAAAAATATTTTTAAAATATAAATTATAGCATGAAACTAAAATTAATTTATATTGAAAATGTTAAAGTTGAATAATGCAAAATTTTTCAACAACATCATACAAGAGAGTTTCCTCACAAGTTGGAAAACTAGTCTGGTAATATGTTTTTCCAAGAGTGGTGACATTAATAATCCCTTGAATTATAGGACTATAATGATAAACCTTTTGTTTGGAATGTTATTTGGGAGCATGCTAGGAAATAAAATCAGCAAGTGGGTAGAAGAAAGAGATAAGCGTGCTAAAGGGAAAATGGGTTTTAAGCCTAAACATTTCAGAGCTCATCATTGTATAACTTTAAGGCACAACATTAAAAAGGTTTGGGAGAAAAAGGAAGAAGTCTTTTGTTGTTTTGTTCATTTCAAAAGAGGATTTGACACAGTTCCTAGGGATAAGCTTTGGTATAAAATGGAGGAACTCGGGGTTCGTAAACATTTGAGAGCAATTGTGCATAGATTGTATGAAGAGGTGAAAGTCAAAATTAGAACTTCAACAGACATTTCTAAAAGTTTCAGAAGCGATATCGGGGTCAAGCAAGGTTGCCGATTCTCTCCTACTCTTTTTGGGGTATATGCTGACAAGCTTGAGGAGTGGTTAAATTCACAAGGGCGTGATGGTATCTATTTGGGCAAGTTTGTTATAAGGCTTCTTTTGTATCCAAATGACCTTATTCTGATTGCTAAATCTTCTCTTGGTTTGAAAGAACACTTACTATCCCTTGAGAAATTTTGTAGAAGGGTGGGGATGCAAGTCAATATTAGCAAAACAAATGTAGTAGTTTTCTCTAAAAAAAGAAAACATAACCAGCATACGTTCTACTTTGAAGGAGACATTCTGGAAGAAGTTGCGGATTACAAATACCTTGGAATTAGCTTCAACAAAAATCTAAGTTGGGATGGTTGTAGAAAGAAAAGAATTTTGGGGGGTTGGAAATCATTTTATGCTTTTCAAAATAGGCGTATAGAGACAGAGTTATGGGACTAGAAAACCACTCAAACATTTTTTGAGCTTCTAGTGATTCTAATGATTCTCTATGGTTGTGAATTTTAAGCCAGCAATACATCCAACATGCAATGGAAACAAATTGAGAAAATTCAAAAGCGTTTGATTACAAACAAATTCAAAATTAAAAGTGTAGTTCCTTATGCTATCTTGTTAAGTGAAACAGGGTTTGCTCCTATTGAAGCAATTGCTATGTTGCGAGTCACAAGGTTTTTTTTTTTTTTTTGAGAAAATGGAAGAGGGAAGATAACCTAAGGTTTTCTTTAATGACATATTGTGCAAAAGAAAAAAGACTTGGATGCAACAGAATAAAAAATGGTTTAGTGAATGTGGTATTTGCTTGAACACATGTCCCATAAAAAGTAAAGAGATACAAGCTTTTGTTATGGATAAGTTCCACAAGCGTACTCAGGATAAGGAGCTAGAGAGAAAGACAAATTACTATATTAAAGTGTTTAATCCCACTCACAATCATCAACAAAAAATGTACATAGAGGCCAATATTTCTTAGGGAGACAAAAATATTACTTCTCAGTTAAGGACCAATGCTCATCAACTCTGTTGTGAAACAGGGAACTGGAAAAGGCTAAAAGAAGTGTGGGAGGAAAGAGTATGTATTTTTTGTTTTTCTAGAAAAGTGGAAACAGAAAAGCATTTCATTTTAGAATATGAGGTCTTCAAAGACAACATGGAAAGTTATGCAGATATTCTGGCAGCTAGCTCTTAGGATAATATATTCAGCAAGGGGTTTGTTGAAAAGTTGGGAGCACTTATTGTGAGGCTTCACAAGGAAATAGCTGAATACATCAATCGGATGAAGAAGCAATCTGTCCCATAAACTATCTTTAACTTTATAGGTGTTAAATCTTTCTTTGTATCTATTCATGCATAAAGTCTTCTAAACTTAACGAGCAGTAAGGAGAGAGAACTCTATTTATGCTAAAAATTCTATTACTTTCCAACACCTT
Organism: Pinus taeda; assembly: GCA_000404065.3. Taxonomy (NCBI): domain Eukaryota; kingdom Viridiplantae; phylum Streptophyta; class Pinopsida; order Pinales; family Pinaceae; genus Pinus; species Pinus taeda. Next base: position 99,952 of record APFE031294604.1, read on the forward strand.
TGACACGAATTTTTTTATGCTCTGTTTTTAGTTAAATTAAAAACAGTTATA
>APFE031294604.1:101193-189187 GCA_000404065.3 Pinus taeda
GTATTCTAGAATAAAATTTATTATTATTTTAACTAGGCAGTTACTTTATACTAATTTGCAAAATAAGAGACATAAATGATATTTCCTACATGAGAAATTATACCAATAGCAAAATTTCAAAATTTTAACATTGTGAAGATAAACATTGGCTTAATGTTATAGAAGAGTAATTGAATCAAATTAAAAAGATTGAGACATGGGAACTTGTGCCTAAACTAAAAAGTAAGAATGTGGTTCGAAACAAATGGGTTTTCAAAAAAAAGTTGAATAAAGATGAAAAACTAGTAAGAAATAAAGATATATTGGTCTATAAAGGGTGACAGTGATCAAGTTGAGGGCATTGACTTGGAAGCAATATTTCCTCTATTTGCAAGATTAGAATCATTCATTTCTTTTTTTTTGACTTAGCATGTTTCAAGAACTTTAAATACTATCAAGTGGATTTCAAATTAGTCATTCTAAATGGAAATCTAAAAGAAGAGGTATGTATTGATCAGCTAGAAGGATTTGAATTGTCAGGAAATGAAGATCATGTATGTGGAATGAACAAAGCACTTTATTGACTAAACCAACCTCCCAGAGCTTCATATTCAAGACTTGACACATGAAAATATGTTAATCATTGTGGTTTATGTGGACGATAACATTTTTGGAAGTAATGCTGGTAGAGCTCAGCGTTCGTAGATGAAATGCAAAAGAAATTTGAGATGTCTATGCTTGGAGAGTTTGAAAATTTCTCAATCCAACAAAAGCATTTTCATTTCTCAGACCAAATATTTCAAAGATGTTTTGAAGAAATTTTGAATAGAATATTGTGCAATTGTCAATATACATATGATCACAGAGTGTAAATTGAGCAAAAATGATGAATTCCCAGTAGAAAATCAAACATTGTATGACTCAGTTATTGGTAGCCTACCATATGCCACAACATCAACTCCAAATGTCATGCAATTAGTAGGATTAGTTGGAAAGATTCAATTTTCACCAATGGAGACACTTGTGCAAGAAGAACAAAGTATTTTTAGCTATATGAAAGGCACATTGGGCTTTGTCTTGTGGTATTCAAGAAGTAATGAATTCACTCGAACTACATATACATATGTAGATTTGGAAGGAAGCATTGATAACAAGAAAACTACAAGTGGAGAAGCATTATCTCTAGGAAGTTCTCTAGTATCATGGTTGAGAAAGATGTAAAGTTCAATATCTTTAACCATATCAGAAGCTAAATATATTTGCAAAAGCATGTTGCACACAAGCTATCTTGTTGAAGTAGACATTGAAGGATATCAAGGTAGAATATGACCAATTAATCTCAATCATCCGCAACAGCACAAGTGAAATCAACATTTCAAAGAATCTCGATATGCGCTCAAAGACAAAGCATATTCCCATCAAGCACCACTTCTTAGGAGAGGATTAAACAAAGTGTTAAGAAGGAATACATTACCACCAACAAAGAAGGTGCAAATATTTTTACCAAACCCCTTCTAAAGAAACATTTGAATATCTTTGACAGAAATAGAGAGTAATATCCCTTTCATCTCATTAGTAAAGAGAATCATAAGACTAATGATCCAGGTGGCTCCAGAGACGCACACAGGACAAAGAGGGCTTATGAAAGCTCAAAAATAAAAGTGTTTGGATTATTCCCAAACTAGGTTCATGTTAAAGATCTCATCGTCATGATGGCGGTGGTGTGAATGGTTCATCAATCCGAGTCTGAATGAGGAAGATAGAGGCAGTCAAAGTTTTGGTCAACTTTTGTTGACTCGACACATTAATGGAGACACAATTCAGACTTTTTCGGCAGACGAAATTTGGCCAACTCCGGCCAGATTCCGGGTGAAATTTTTGCCTCGTTAAAATGACTCCTATAAAGGAGGTGGTGGGCCACCACCCCCACCACCCCATGCCTCTCCACACCCTCAACACTGACCGTATGTGACAAAATTTGATGTGGGGTCGGCGGAGATTGAACCTGCCCACCCACGTGGGCCAGCCCCAAGAACCTACGTACCAACCATCACCTCCGCCATTTAAGTTAATGCAACCACCATTAAATACGACGCCCAAAAACATTAACACTCTGCGCCATATTTAAAAACGGTTCCAATGTAAATGAACCGCACCCTTTTTATAGAACAGTTACATGTAATTTTTGAGGGGTTGGGATTTGATCCCCCAATCTCTCCGCCTTGTTTAGTCTGCCTTAACGACTATGCCAAACCAACCCACATGGTAAAGTCTACTTGAAAATTTTCATATAAACCTAGCATTTGTTAGTGCTCCCAGGCAGATGGAGGAACTAGAAGCGGGCACAGAAAACGAAGCAAAGTCATTTTTTTATTAATTTTTAATGTAGGTGGGACCATGACTGAGCAAATTAGTGCTCCCAGGCAGATGGAGGAACTAGAAGCGGGCACAGAAAATGAAGCAAAGTCATTTTTTTATTAATTTTTAATGTAGGTGGGACCATGACTGAGCAAAATTTTCAGGAAGGTGAAATTTTCGCAGTGTCCAAATTGGACAAAATTTATGTTGATCTTACAACTCTCGGCGACACAAACCCGATGGCGTAGTTAGTTTCCTAATCTGCACAACCGATTTGCAAAGAACCCTGAGGAGGGAATCTTTGTGGAATCTAGGAGGAATCTAAAAGATTCCTTGAGCCCCATATTCTCACTTTCGCAGAATTCAAAAATTTGATAGTCGATTTTGTATTATTCGACACCACAAATCTGATGGTGTGTTCATATTTTTCATTTGCTCATTTAATTTTCAGCCACTTTTCTAAATAGAATGCAAGTGTCAACATTCATGTGCGAGTAGTCATTTCCATGCAATTCATGCCGTGAGATTTGATATGCGACCAGCTTCAGCAGCTTGACATCCTTTTCTTTAGATGGCCTCAGGATGTGAGGTATATGCAATGTTCATATACTTTGTTTTGCTACACATTGTGTTGTACAAATCCCAGCTTGATGTTTGATGTGAGATCTTGTTTCTTACTTTTCTTCATGATTCCTACTTGATGTGACACAGAATCATTTGTGTCATGTATTTGTTGTCATGATTCATCATGTTTATTTTAGATCCCTTTGTTGTATGTTGATGGGATACTCATGTCGTCGCCATGTATGGTTGCAATGAGATCCCTTTTATGCCATGTCAGTGGGATGCTCATTATCATCATGCATGAGTTTGTGTCATACTGATAGGAGTATTTTGACTGAGAGTGCCTGTAGCGGAACATGTCTTGGAGCCACTCCTGTGTGATGGAATTCTTCCTTGTATGATAGCGACATCACCTCTTATGTAGATCATCACTATTGACAGCGCTTAATGCAGCGACCTACACCATATTGACACCGAGGCCCGGAGACGTAGTCCCTCCTGGACGAACTCCATTATCAATGGCTTATGTTTTTATGTTGCTGATGATTGCCATGTTCCTTCTTCTTTACAACATGCACATGTATTCAGTTATGTTATTTTAAAAATGCAGTTTAACACATCACGAAAGTAAAAGGTCTTGGAAGGGTCCTCCGTCACACCCAGACCTGGATCAACTAAGGGGAGAAATGATTTGCTATTGATGTTAAAGGGGGCGGGGAGTTGCAGATAGAGAGAGAATTGTAGATAGAAGGAGATTTGTAGATATAGGTAATATTGTAGTATTATTGTAAAATTTGTTGAGGGTTGTCATTATTCACAAAAGGGGATATTGTTGGAAATATTGTAATTATTGATGGCAATGATAAGAATAGATTACATGCGTCCATGATAAAGATTGCAAGATGTTGATTATTGGAAATATTTCTTTAGACATTCGATGCCTAGTTTGGATACACTATCTTTGAAGGTCGTTTTCCTCTAAATACCTATCTCAAATGGAATCATAAGATATATGTTGAAAAAATTATTCTGATACTTTTCCAAAGGTATATGTCACTCTCTCTAAAACCATAAGAGTGACAGGATATGAAAGATTCTATTAGGTTGGCCAAGATAGAATGTACAAGCCAACTCAACTAGTTTTACAAGTAAGTTCCCTAAGTGAATGTAGAAAAACTATAAATAAAGGATAGATGATGACATTTGAAGTGTATCCATTCAAGAAGATCAAGTACAACTATGCAAAAAAAAGTGAGATTTGCACAAGGAGATAGGAAGTATTCTTGGGGTTTAAAGGTGTACAAGAGGAGTGTAAGGAGTTTTCTTGGAGTGTTAAGGGTGTGATTTGATGGACCAAGGTCTACAATGCTTTGAAGTTTATTGTTTTGGGGTTGTGATCTTGCAAAGTGCTAGTATACACTTATATTATGGGGAATGATACTATGAGGTTCACTAAGGCATGAGGCTAAGTTTACATATGGTTTGAAGCTATGTTTTGGATATGCATGAAGTATGATGCATGTGGTTGAAGTTAGAAGCTCTCTGTGTATGGAGACTTTAAGTTAGTGTTTGGCTAAATAGACTAGTGTCTCAAGTAAATTGGCACTTACACAATATCTTAATGAGTTAGTACTCAACTAAAGAGATTGATGTCTCTAGTAAATTGGTACCTATAAAAAATGATACTCTTCACAATTTGCAATATCTTTATAAAGACAAAAGTATACTACTCACTCACCACTCTGTCATGTACATCACAAAAACAAGGATATCACGGACACACATCAGAAACATGAGAATTTGAATAAAAAGGCGTTGTTATTAGGTGAGATACTCCATCTTTAATGAGTAGAATCTGCCAATGAAATGGAGAGACGCGTTTTTGAGGGATAAATAAAATATGAACCGCTTCAACTTATTAAGAAAATGATAATAATGTCACGGCCCACTTGACAACAACCTAAGTGTCTCATTCCAACTCTTCAATTTCACGAAATAAATTTGTGCACCAATGTCATTGTTTTCACACTTTAATGTTGCCACCCCACACAACGTCTCTGCAGATGGCACACCGTCTATTTCACGTGGCCGATCCAGGTGGAGAGACTCCGTCGACTTCAATACCTTTCATGCGAATCAAAATTGACGCGTGGTAAGCCAAGTACTTGGTGCGCTCGATAACGACTCAACGAAGCCAAATGCGTGCAAAATGAAATGAAATACGCTCGCGATGAAATGAAATGCGGGAGTGAGGAAGCAAAATAAATGGCAGGTTGCTTTCAAGTGTGGAGGCCTGAAGAGATGGGCATGGGCGGTAGCCGGGAGGGGATTGGAACCAGGCCAAAGGCGCTCATATCCTGGCCCTGGAAACGATCTATTGAAGAATCATGCATGGAAAATCAAGAAAAGGAATTAGAGAATACGTTGGATTTTGGTTGGTGTTGGTAGGGATCGAACTGCTGACTGGCCACATGATCAAGAATCCCCGTCACTCGTTAGACACTTCGGTTCGTCATATACGATGTCGTCAGGGAGTATAAACGACCTCCGGGAAGAATGCCTGTGGCCTGTCGAGATGGAGGAAGCCGATCTTCAACGTGTCGAAGATCGCAATGATAAGAATTGTAACCACGCACAATTTGTCATACGAAGCACCGAATTCCACCGGAGCCCGCGGCTGATTCCAAGGATCGGAGATTCCTCGTCGGACGGCGGGCTCCGACATCATCATCATCGGCTACCGTTAATGTGCTGGACTGGAGGAAAATACTGGGAGTCGGCCACTTGAAAGAGCAGAACGCCGAGGCTGCCACCGCATCAGTACCTGGGGAGGGAGCACGCTCGCTGCCGGATTTTTAGCACATCGTCCGGTTGGCTACCCGTGGGGCTGAAGGGCCGAGAGATGAGCCGGGTTCGAAACGCGGTGTGGAGGCAGACTGGATTTCTTCGCTGAAAATTAACCTTCTTCCTCTAAAGAAAATAAAAGGGAAAGATCTTTCGTGGTCAAGTGGCTATGTTTAAAGATAAATATTTTTTCTTTCTTGCATGAATGATGGATTATTTTATCGTTCCAGGCTTCTCGCTAAGGAGATCCTCACTGGTTTTTGCTTCTCACAGAGATTCTCAGCTAGGGACAGCCTGAGTGACTGTTACTATATATTTCGCAATCCTAAATTCTTTCATCTTGCAATTGCTGTTTTTTCGGGAATGGAACCGGTGATATGGCGTCGGTTGGGCTAATCGTGTGTTTTAGTTAATAACTAACCTAAAATAAAATATTACAATTAATTATTCACTGAATAATTTCAGAAATATTACAATTAATTATTTACTGAATAGCTTCAGGGCACCCCATTGTACTTCTTTGATACTCTTTATGCATTATCTTCAATTTCGTGATACTCTTTATGTATTATCTTCAATTTTGTGATGGTATTTAATATTAATAATATAATATTTTATATTTTTGTGCGGGAAAAATGAATTGGGAATAAAGAGGATGAAATTTAAGAAAAATAAAATAAAGAATTGAATTTAAAGGAAAATATTTTTATTTAAAAAAATTATTTTCCATTTATATCTCTATATAATATAAAAGATTTGGGGACAGATTTTTAGAAAGTCATTATTCCAATTTTATTTTGTTAGGTTTTTAAATGTGATTATTCAAAAGTTTTGGGATATTTGTTTAGATTTTTTTAAAACTAATAATTATTATTTAATTAATTTAATAAATGTGGTTAGCATAAAGTTTGATTAGATGTATGAATCTTTCACCATCATAATGAAATTTATTATTATTATTATTTATTAAATTAAAAATAAATATAAGAAATGAGAAAAGATAAATAATAATTAATTTTGATTTTATTATTATTATATTAAAATTAAATATAAGAATAGAAAGATAAAATTAATATTATATTTTAATTTATTACAATATTAACAATTAATATAATATTAAAAATAATATTTTTATAATTTAGAGGGTTTATAAATTTATTTATATATTATATATAATATATAATCAACATTTTATTAAATTATTATTATTATCACTATTTAATATAAAATTTATGAAAAAAAGTTAAATGCTCTCAAAATGACTTTAACTTGAACAAAAATTTGAAACATAAACAAGCGGAAAAAAAAAAGAAAAAAAGGCAAATAATATAACAATAATTTAAAAGACAAACTAAAATATTAATATTATTATTATTATTAAATTCAAATAATTAAATAAATTATTTATATTTACATGTAGGTCAGAAGTCGAACCTTTCTATTACATATAACAACAGTGACATTCCCAACCTTCCGACTCCCATCTTAACTCACATTGGGCCACATACCGCAACGGAACTGAACTAGAATCACAGATCCCGACCTCCAGACTCCCAACTTCCCTCTCAACTTGACCTCCCGACATGCAAATCCCTCTTAACCCGACCATGTTCCAAGTGGGGCTCTCGCTATCTAATACAATATACAATATACAATATATGAAGAATGCCTTGACTTCCAAGCAGCTGACTCACCACCCCTTTCAGAAGTTGGAGGTTGGACAACAAACCTTTTCGGACCTTCGAGGGTCAGAGGGTGAGGGAAAGTCATGTGGATGGAGGTCGGATATCGCAACGCAATCAAAGAACATTCTCTTACCGCTACCTCCTAACTCCTGACTTCTTTGTATTCTCGTCCTCCCAACTCTCGACTTCCCTTTAAGCCCGACTATGTAGCACGTCAGCCTCGCGTTATCCGCTGCACTATACATTATATCAAGAGCGTCCCAACATCTGACCACACGACTTGCCACCCCTTTCCAAGGTCAACCATCGGGCCTTTCTCTTTCACAAAAAAAATACTTGTCATTTACGTGACCTTCCGACTCTCGACTACAATGCCACATGAGAGAACACCCAAAAAATATGAATTTGTTATTCTCCACATCCGACCTCCCGATTGTCAACCTTCCTCATACCCCCACCGCATTGAAGGTTAACATCATGACTTCTGACTACCCAACTATCGTGCACTCTATATAGCAATAAATTATATATCGATATGCATGCCAAACATAATTATCTTTCTGATTTCCCTACTTATTTGTTTAAAACAAGCATTGAAATAGGAAGCTGCCATTTAAAAAAAAATCATTCCACCAATTCCCAGCACGAAACCTCGCCTTGATTTTCGGACACAAGTGGTTGAAACATCTCATCACTTGAATGATTAATTAACACATCTCATGTGAATTTATTGTTGGACATACCAAGGACCTCAAGAAAATGTAGAAACTTTCCTGCTTTCCTCTCCCTATATTGCACTCTCTTCTCTACATCTTGTTTACAACAGTTCTCTAGAACTTGTCCCTCATTACAAACTATCAAGTTCCAAATCACTGCAACCATCCCCATTTTTGGTAAACATATCTTGTCATACACAATCACATCAATTAATTTCATATATCTCATACAGAGTTAAATTCTTTTTTACTCATGTACAACTCAGAAGATGGGAGTAGAAAATCCTGAACTAGAGCTCTGCAATGTCAACACAACTCACATCTCCGAAACCACCTTAAAAAAAAACGACAGGTATGATGAAGTGGGAAGAAATATATAATTTCTTTGAGAATAGAACCTAGTTAAATTCCAAAATTTCAACACAGGGAAAAAAACAACCAGTTTCAAAAAATTAGAGGTAAATAACTGCACAAAGTTGTTTCTAGAGCCAAAAACATTTCCTTATTACGACATGGTTTCATGGGCCATGCAACATCTGGATTTTCCCACCCGCAGTATACTAGACTATAGTAAAAAATGTTACAGCCTCTTGGAATTTACAAGTACTCATAGAAATTTACAAGCTTAGTCCTCTCGAAATCTCCTTGAACACCCAGTTTCTCGATAACTTCAACAACGCAATGTTAAGGAAATGTGAAGGAAATTATGATAAAATTGTCAAATAATGGTTAAGAGAAGATAGATAAGGCTTCAAACTTTACTAATCAAAAGAATATATGATCACCGGCCAGTACCACTCTCTCTGTAAAACAAAAACCTAGATTTTAGATGATCTGACACAACCTCCCGGGTTTGAGCATTGGAATGAAAATTTCTTTCCATAAACTCATGGGAACACATTCTTCTATTTTGGCTGTAGTTTGATTCGTTCTACTTGCATTAACTTAAAATGATAATGCGAAAATGAAACTTATAAAAAATGACAACTTACTAACTTTCTTTAGAGAAAACACATACATTTTCTAGCCGGCGTGCCCACCCTGCTAAACCTGATGAGCTCACAAAGGTTTCCTTGTGTATGAATTTATTTCTTGACCACTATCCACTCCAATATTTCTCTACAACAAAGTAAAAAATGATTAAAATACAAATCTAACAATTGCCAAACACATTTAAATGCACAAATCCCAACAAAATAAATCTAGTTGCACATCCTATCCTATCCAATGAGAGGGACTCTCCATAGGCTCTCTATGAATATCAACATTGATTGCACACTTTTTTACAAACACACTTTTTTCTGAAATTCCCACCTCATTGTCACAAACTTTTAACCATACGAGCTAGTGTAGTACTATCAGCGAAAACTTTAGATGGCCATAACCCATCTCAACGAATGCACAAACTCTTTGTTCCTTCTGCCTTTGTCTCTTCACCAATATTCCTTCCAACATTTATCTACACAAAATAATGAAAGAACAAAAAACATAGAAAAATTAATTTATTCCATTCACATGTAAAAATCCTACTGAAAAAAAAACTACTTGACGCACATGTTCTCTTCCAGGAGGCCCATCACGAATATAACCTAGTGGAGTTGTCATATTCACTATATAGTTGTTGGAATGCATTCCTGACCCCACATTGCCAAAAGGCTAATCGAAAGTCCCTGTCGTGTCACCCACCACATTTTTACCACCAATAAAACTCGATGCTGCAAATCTCTCACCCCCACGAATGTGCCCCTGTTCCAATGGTCCACTTCTTTCGTTCTCCATAGAGGAACCATCATTCTCATCTACACCAACACTTTCTTTGCAAACACAATGCTAGAAAAAAAACACAATGCTAATAAATATTCGTTTCCTTAGACAAATGTCAACATGTTCAACATCCATGGAAAGGAACAATTTCAAGAAAATATTATTACCATCATACTACTAATATTCTTGTGTACCATTGTCCACTCCATCATGTTGATGAATTATCAATGCTCTTTTATTTTCCTTGTACACGACTCTTACATGCATATTTACTACATCATTGTTGTGTCGATACCATTGTCAATTATATTCATTCGCTCTCTCACCTAAAACAGGTGTTCTTGTTCCTTCAGTTGACATTCCTACACTAGATTTCAACGCAATTTTAATTTCTCTTTTTAATCTTCTTTCCCTTCTGACATGCTCAACAAGTATAACCGTTTAAGCACAAAGACGATCTTAGAGAAGAAATAAAATTTAATATTCAATAAACTTTAAATAATTACAATCACCCTGGAATAGTACACAAACACCCATATATATAAACATCTCTAACACTGCAACACAAAAAAAACCACCACTTTCACAGTCTCATATAACCAATAAGGAATCACTCTATAAAATCCACAAATACAAAACAAAAAAATTAACACTCAAACGCCATGGCATGGTCCCATAGTTGGGGTCGCCTCTCTCTTCCTACCCTACTATTCCTCTCCATTGCTCCCTCCCTCTGACCTACTTCCACATAGTCGAGGTTGACTCTCTCCTCCCACCCACTATTCCTCCTCGCCCATCCTAACCTCTGATCTGTGTCAGCATAGTCGGGGTCGTCTCTGTCCTCCCCTAGCTATTCCTCCCCTGCTACCCTTACCTCTGATCTTGGGTAGCATAGCTGAGATCACCTGTCTCCTCCCTCATCTATTCCTCCCCACATAGTTGGCATAGTTGCGATAGTCAGGATCACTTCAAGTTCGTAGGCTGACTTCACACCTACCCCATTTTAGATAAACCACCAATCTTTCCACCCTAGAAACCACCCAAGAATGACCACACGTGTCATCCTTTTTTGATCAAGGACCACCCTCATTCATCACACCAGCCAACCATTACTCGCCATGCGTACCATTAATTTTGACCAAGGACCACCTTTGGATGTTACACCAACCAACCAGTATTCAACACATGTACTGTCCTTAATGACTAACAATGTCCCTCGACCAACGCACAAACCAACAAGCAGTCGCCATGTGTATCATCCTTTTCTGACCAATGAAAACACTCGACCATCATACTAGCCAACCAACACTAGTCACGTGCATGGTTTACCTCTCGGGTGAGCCATAAGTTGCACCCAATATACACTATAAATCCAGATCGCTACTCTATCAAGAACATCCAACTCACTTTCCACCTTCAACATGAATTGACAAAGGGATCCCTTCCCTCCCATGGTGAATTGACCAAATGAAATCCCTCATCCTCGCCCTTAAAACAAGGCTCACCTCTATATCCACCATGTCGAGCTGCTTTCCTTAACCATGGCTTTGCATAATAGATTCTCATACTCGCACCTCTGTTTCATTCCAACAACTTTTTCTATTTCAAACTTTCTTCGATGCTACCCCTCTTGAGCTTCATCCCTACAGTCATTAATGTCTTCTGACCCCTTCTTTCCACCAACTCTGACAGGGAAGTCTAGGCATGGTAGATCTAATCATCCAACACTCATTTTTCTCCACGAGTTTGGCTTCCACTCCCAAAGGTTTTACACTTCTCCTTGCATAGGTCCTTTTTGCATGCACTGTTCTGGGCTTGCAAGAAGCTTCATGTTGTTGTGTAGAACCTTCCACTCCCTAGCCCCCAAGTCAAAGGCACTAGTGGCAGATACTCAACCTCCTGAAAATAGAAGGTCGGAAAAACCTTACTTGAAGCACATTGAGGCACCATCACAGGCAGAAGAAGATATAACTTCATCAACACACACACCATCCCCTCTCTACTGTGGAAGAACATAAATCGCCAACTGATAAGATTAGCCAAACCCATCCCACACAGGCGGTCGACATGTAACGTTTCAAATTCATAAATGGGTCTCTCAGACCTATATATTCAATTATTTGTTTCTTTTCACTAAATTTATCTTTTTAAAAATAAATGGTGTTGAACTTAGGGTTCCCACTTTAGCTTTACTTATGTTCTCATGATTTGTAGTTGTTCATTGTTCAGCTAGTTCCACATTCCCCTAGATGGCAACAAATTCACACACATGCTAATAAAAAAAAAAGTTTGGTAAATTTTTCACGGATACTTTTCGTTGTTTTGCTTCACAATTGTACAAATATCTATTGTAATTAGAAATTTTTACTTTTAAAATATCCATAACCAAGATACAACAAAAACAAAATAGCGAAAAAACATGATATGAATACATTATATATTATATAGAAAAAGACTCCACAAAATCCACCGATACATCGCAAAAAATTCTCATTTAACTGCATTCTCTAACCTCCAAAATTGTAGATCAATACAACTAACATCCAAAAAAAAGTACGAAAATTTCACATGAATATGTTTCCACCAAGCATTCCAAATTTGTATTTGTGTCACCTCGAAAATGTCTCCCCAAATAAAACATGAAATTGAAGCAATCCCATAAAAAAAATTCATCAAGCCTCAAATGCTAAATGAGGTTATCCAGATGCAATGGTGGAAATCCTCAATTGAATCTATATTTGGAGAAACCGAGGAAACATTTCCATTTTCAATAACATCATTCAAACCTTCAACTGACTCCACACAGAACCCTAATCTTTCTAACAAGGAGAGAGAATTTGCAATTTCCGGTCTCCATAATCTAGTCACCATATCATGTACCTTTAGTTGCACTTCCATAAAACCCAACATAAGTACCTTTCCCCGAACTACACGAAAAGTGACATAGCCTGCACATTTACTATTTATATCCATTGACATAATATCAAAAAATCTTTATATGAACCCCCACTCATCTTCAAAATAATCTAAGGTTCGTTCAATTGAAACTCGACCAAAATCAAAATTTTCAACTTCTTCAAGTGACCAAATAGACATTGAACCATTGTTCACAAGACAAACCAGCTGGTTCCTGTGCAATCCTAATTCCATACACCATATGTTAGGGATAGGAACAAATAAAAAACCCCATTGGTTTCTTATAACATCCAACTAATATATTGTGTAGCCACATAAAGGGCACTCTTCATAATATTTGTCTTAATACAATGAGAATAAATTCCCTTCATGAAACACAACCTCCTTTGGGGTCATTACACTACCGAAAGGGGGTTTTGTCCTTCTCCAAACCATTTCCACACTTATGGAAATAAAAAAATGTGATTCCATGTTTTTACATACATGTTTCAACATAACCCAATCATACTTCCACGAACTAAACTTCTCTAACAAAGAGAATGATCCCCACTCTCCAACAGTCACACTCCCAATATTTAGATAGGTCTTCTTAAAAGGGTTTACTATGAAATAATTCTTTGAATGTACAAATCGTCCATGCCTAGTGAATAGAGCCATCAATCCAAATGTAGATTGAATTCTATACCTAGAGTCTAGAAAAGGGAAAACAAAACTACAAAAATGTCCTTTGTCATACAAGTAAGATTTAAAAAACTACCAAAACAATGCAACACCTTCTATGTTGTGGTCACTCTGATGGTTTTATCCAACTCCTCTACATTTCCATCCTGCCTTTCAACCACCGCATTCAGTCTAGCTCTGACCACGTTTCAAAATTCCTAACCTATGTCCACTAGACTACCGCACTCACCCCAACTCCGACCACATTTCAAATATTGTTTCTCTACTTTTTGCATCGTGCCTATCACTCTCGCCTACTTTCTTCCAATCAATTTTTTTTCAATTCGACCTTCCTCATTGTCCCTTCCTCCAGCCTCACCTCCATGCACATATAGTGTTTCTTCTCGAAATCTCCTGAAATGTAAATCCTTTTTTTCTCTTTTCATAAAATAGTACATATCAAATAAATGTGATTCTTATAAACAAGTCATAACAAATTTTATTATCTTAACAAAATAAACAATGCCATCTCCTAATTTGTACCTATCACATGCCACTAATTTTCAATCACAAGAGTCGTTGCAAATTCGACAAGCTCACCCACACATATCTTAATCCCACTCACTAGAAGAAAAACACTCGAATAATATCCAAATACGATTCATACCTATCCGAATTTCAACACCACTTTTATGCTATCACTATAATGAGTTGAGACAACTGGAAAGAGAAATATAGTTTTTTTAAAAATAGAACCATAGCATGCATTCAATTATCTAACCACCCACCTCTTCCTACATCCGCAAGAAGTCCCCTCCTATTTTCATGCTCTCATGTTGTTCATTTGCCTCAATTGGAAATATTATCAATCCTAGCTGAATAATATGTCCAACTTTACCCAAGAAAAACTCGGCTAAGCAACAACACAAATCGTTATTCTCTTCCATCTTTGAAATTCCCATATTCTCTTTGGTGTTGGAATGTTCCATTTGGTAACATGTGGTCCCCCCTTGACATGCCATGCTCGATCGACTGGTACAACACTTGAAATCCATTGATCAAAATAGATTTTATCTATTTTCCAATGGCTAGCATCGACTGTTGTCGGTTTCCTCTTGACATGTTATCGTCACCATGATACCCACCCTTTTCTTCCAAATGACCCTTTGATCCATTGCCGCCACGTCTCACTGCCCCTTTGACCTTTTCTATAGGGATTAATGTATGGGTGTTTGGTGATGTAGAAACCCTCAAGGATCTTCTCGGGATCCTTGGCAGACTCTCAGATTAGTTGCAGCTGTCACAAAGATGTATGCATATCTATATTAAACAAATGAGAATCAAAGCAGGAAGAAGGACTTATCATCTCAAGTCTTGTTGTTGTGTTGCTGGAGAGAGCAAAGTAGCATGGCAGAAGACCCGTTAGCTAACTCCACATAAAAACCTACACATATATAAGACAAGCGTAATATCACATCATATAAATTTGACAAATAATGCATTAACATATAAAGACATCTAATTACATGTATCTCAGTCACTCATAATAACGCCATTGCATAAATATGTAAACAGATTACACTACCAACATCACGGAGTGGAGAACACAATTGGAGTTCTATATTGATGTAGAAAAGAGTGATTACAACCATCGGTTGTATTAGCCTTCCCTTACTCCTCCAACTCCTCTCTCTCTCTCTTGCTTCTTAACCTTTTTTTATGCCTTAGTTAGAGACTATGCTCGATAGTCAAATAGGAAATCCTTTGAATGTTTCAACCCCTTCCATAATGCCCCTAGTCTCTCATATATAGCATGAGAGCATAAGCCTTTCCAAATCATTCATGAGTTCCATTAGGAAAAAGTAGTTATGTTTCCATGCCTTTGTTCTCTTTCTCGTTTGTAGAATCCATTAGGAATTAGTAATTCCTTCGAATAGGCTGAGTTCTAATGTTTCCCTGCTTTTGTGAGTTGACATAGGAGAGAATCTTGGGATATTTCTTGATAGAATCATTCTTCTGACCCATAGAACCTCAATTAGGTTGACTAACACCATTCCCGAGGTAACAAATAGAGTTACCCTAGGCACTAATGCACCCTTAGCCTTGCTAGGAAGCTTTATAAAGTAGGTTGCTAGTTCATAGACAACGTTAGCTTGACAAATGGGCATGTGAACTTGGTCAGTCCTTTAGTCATCTTGCTCTTCTCCTCTGAGTTGATGAGGAGGTCATTTTCCTGTATAACAGATGCCCCCTAAAGTGTGAGATCAGAGGCAGTGACAATGGCCGAAATACTTTATATATAATTGTCCTTTTCTTTGTAAGAAAGAGAGAGAGGATCAGAGCTTCGGGAATATGAGAAATTTGATACAACACGTATATAAAAAAATATAAAATCATGTCCTGAGTGAGCATTCCCATGCTCAGTAGCTATGTCAGAGTGATTTATCAATAGAGAGATATGATGATCGTGGCCGCCGATAAGCACAATGCAGAGGCTGTGTCATAATAAGATCATTTTGATGAGCTACCTCCAAATAACAATAAATGCAAATTGGGAGAGGAAACAAGGCTGATTGATATAAGCCTCTACCGAAGGTCTTGATTTATGTTTCATCATAACAACATAGTTCAATACATGTGAAGAAACGCATTGATGTCAAACATTTACGAAATAATCTAATTACCAATTAATAATGGAGACTATTAATAGACGTGAGGATGGCCGGCGATAATGGCGATGGTCTCCAAGATGCATAGTACAATCTAGCGAGTGTGAATAATGTTTTTGTCATTGAACACTCATAGAATAGTTTAACCAGGAGCCAATAATGAAAACCCTTGACCAAACACAAGGTAAATTGCCACTAACATCTACATGTTCCAAGGCACTGAGGTGTTTCTAGGTCTACTTCCTAGATAGAGTGCTAAAGTTGATCAGAAGAGACCTATCAAAAGGTAGGCAATAATGTGTCCTACATCAGTCGACATGAAATGGGATAAGAATGATTGTTTTTTGAAGAATATTTTTGAGCATTGGGTCAAAATGACAGAGGGCATGATGGAAGAATATGCTTGATGGTTTGACGGAGGAAACAGAAGATAAAGGTTTTACCTTGAACAATAGAAGGCACGGCACAATGGTTTTAACCATGTAGCACTAGACTCATGAACACCAAAGAGTGTTAGGATACAAAGATGCAAGAACATCTGGGTATATAGGCTAAACTCATAGGATGGTAAGGTTCATATTGAGAGGCCGTCACAAGGAAGGTTTATGTAAGGGAGTGCCATGTTCAAGGGAGCGACTGCTGCCAAAAACCTCTTTTCAAAATACTGACACAAAGTAATTTTATTGTCCACTTTCCCCATCTAATTAATTTAGTGTGTCTAGATGGGTAAACTCATTGATCTTCTCATGTTTAAGAGTCTGAAAAGATTGTAAAGAGCGACTCTATTTCCTATCTGATTAGTTTAATGAGTACGCACATGCAAACTCATTGATGTTTTCATGTTTGAAGAGTCTAAAAAGATCGTAAAAAGTGACTCCATTCCTCATCTGTTTAATTTAATGAGTCTATACAAGACAACTCTGTGGTCTTTTCATATTTCGAGAGTTTGAAAAGATAGTAAAGAACGAATCCTTGGTGGTCCCTTTGTCATAGTTTTTAATGTGTGTGATAAAGGCTTAACCTGAAAAGGTTCCTTTTCCATAAGTTAGTCTAGTGAGTCCAGATAAAGAGATAAACCTACGCTCAATAGATGTTTGCCTCATTTTGTTACGAGTACGAGGAGATGGACTAAACTCAATATTCATTGTGATTTTTTAATGAGTCATGCGATGACAAACTCAATAGATATTCATCAAATTTTAACAAGTCAAATGAAGAAAACTCAAGGTATCTTTTTTAGTTTAATGAGTGAGGAAAAAGAGGTAAAAGAACTACTCATTCCTTCTTCGCATATTTAACAAGCCCAAAGAAGGGAAAAACTTGGGTTTTTCAATGTAAGAGCAAGAAAGAGTCCCAAAAAAGAAAGTGCTCATATCGTTGTTGTAGAAGTTTAACGAGCGCAATGACGAAAACTCAAGGTTTTTTTATTTAATGAGTGAGAAAAGTTCCTAAAAATAATGATCAGTGTTTCTTCATAAGTTTTTAATGAGCCTGTGGAATTAAATCAGGGTTTTTTTGATTTTATGAGCCATAAAAAGTTCCTAAAAAGAATGCTTAGTCTATCTTTTTCGGTTTAGAGAGATAGAAAAAGAGAGAAAAAGAGTTGCTTAGACTGTCGACGTAGGAGTTTAACGAGAATGATGATGAAAAAATCAGGAATTTTTCCGTTAAAGAGAGAGAAAATACCCCATAAAAGAAGTGCTCATTGAGAATGAAACATGATCATTTCTGCAATTCAGACCTGAAGATCCTTTCATCAAAACTTGAGTAATTTCTGACAATATGGGGACATGGCGCTTGATAAATATCATAGGAAATGAACTACTTCTACTTCAATGAATTAAATTAAGATAAGTCATGTCTCCAAAGTGACTATAAGGGAGCTTTTGAGCCTGCACTTTCACCATTTGCATCATTTGGGAGCTATGAGAGTGTTTTGGAGCTAAATAGGAGCAAATCTTCCATGGATGATTACAGAAGATCCGTGTGGCCATTCAACTTGCCGTCTATCCTAGGTAGATGCCAAAACCTTTATATTGCATCATTTAACCTTTTTTAGTTGCATTAGGGGTGGATTTTTAGAGATTTGGGGAGCCCTAGTTCATTAACTACACCTAGCACCCCCTTCTAGGCTTGTAGGAAGCATTAAATGCCCTTTACGACATGAAGGAGAGCGTTATTCCTCCATATTTGTCACAAAGGGGGGTGTTAGTGCATGAAGGCACACTCTAAAACCATAGCAACTCTTTTCTTGAGCTTTATTGCCCCATTTGCACTAATTTTTGGGTTGATTTGTGCAGGTTTTGAGCCATCATGACTAGTTTATGGAGAAAACAGGCGCATGATTGACATGAATTAATTATGCGAAATGATCCAGCTTCTATACTTGCATTATGCCAATGTGGTTTGATGAAATATGCATAGATGGACCTGATGAAAGGTCAGGAGGAGATTTTGTGCTAGATCATTTAGCATTGGGATGAACACCAAGGGGTGTTCAGGATCAAGGACCATGAGCTTGCAATTGACCAATATGACATCTATTTTCTAATAGGTTTTTTGTGTAGAGGAGCATGAGAAAACTTGACCAGTGGTAGGCCCGATCATCGATCCACTTTAGAGCTGGTCTAAGCTTATTGTATTCCTGAGAGCGGACTTGTGAGCAACAAGTTCCCTATAGAGCGGATCAGATTCAGGACTATGAGGGATATATTATGGATGTTTGTGTGCTTGGTGGGGTCTAAAAGTCCCCATGTCACAAAAAATCCCTAACTGTTACTTGCCATTGATTGTGTTTAGCCGTAGATCTTCAACTAGTGTGAGGTGGGGCTTCGTTAGCTAAAGGTAGAGTTGCCTGTGTGTAAGACCTAAACCCAACAGAGTTTTAGTTACGGTACTCTCATTTTATCCTTTATACTTTTAGAGGGTGCCAGTTATGCGACCACGGATGAGTTTAGGTTTGCTTTATTCGAGATAGCTTAGGAATAGGCAATGGGCTCTCACAATCCTCGCACTGGAGGAGGTCCCATCTGGCATTTTTTCGAAGAGGATTTCTTTGAATGGGTCAGTGGTCAGATCATGATGATAAATGATTATTACTATGAGGGCGTGGACTTCACAGGTGATCCCGACTTGATATTGCCGCCTGGTACAAACTGGGGGCCTCAAGGTGAGAAGGTGTATTGAGAGTACTTAAGTATTTTTAAGCTTTTGAATTTTTATGTTATGTTTTTGTTGATTTTATGGGTGAACTAGTACTGACATGAAGCTTTTTTCTTGACACAAATGTGGCACAAGTGTGACCTACAGGCGAGCCTCACCAAGTGAGGTCAGTTGGAAAACTACCTGAAGGTGGGGACGATGCTCAGAGTCTTCACGAGGTTTTGAGGAAGCTTGAAGGATTGAGTATTGGTGTTCCCCCCTTCCTATGAGGGAGATTCCCGCTCACATGCAATGACATACAGTTGGTGTGCCTGAGCAGTTTTTGGTTCCTCTTCAGAGGATAGCTAGAGCTGTATTATCTTTTCATGAGTAGTATTCTCTATTAGTAGGCACATATATAGCTAATGGGTGTTTATAGCTAGGCTTCGTAGTCATTTTTACTTAAACATACCCAAGTTTTGGGAATTTTTCTGATGTAAAAGATTGGTTTCGATATATATATATATATATATATATATATATATATAATATATATATATATATAATATATATATATATATATATATATATATATATATATATATAGGTATTTTATGATGTAAATGCTTTTAATGTGTTTTTGTAAATTTTTAACTGTATAAATCTTTACTTTCATACATGTATCTATAATGAATGAGACAGGTGCCAACCTAACACATAGTTTTCCAATGAATCAACAACTGTATTAAATTCTTGAGGAATGTGTTCATATGTAATAAACTCGAATTGATGTTGTAAGAGTCGTACCCTTAGATAATCACATAACAAGATTGGATTGCAAATGTGATAATGATTTGTCAATTGCATAACAACAAGCTAAGATTCTAACATGACCACCAGATTGGAGATGTCCTGAGATGACACTTCAATGAGAAGTGAAATTATAGACATGTACTCAACAATATTGTTGGTGGCAGTACCAAGAAATACCCCTCGGAACAAGCCAGTTCTGACTCAGGTGTGCATATGACCCAAGAAGCCAATACAATGTATCGTGTGTGATGACTCACACCATCTGCGTATCCTACATATGCTAAGGGTAATGAAGACATCTACACAATGAAAAATATGTATGAACAAATACTTCAAAAAATACCAAAGAATGTCTAGTCACATAAAAAAGAAGCAAAAGGTGTAAATACATAAAATTACAAAGAACATGCCTAGTGCAGTACTAGGCATAATACTTTTTCAGATAGAGCCCGTTTCGAGGCTCAGCGAGTGGGATGCCTTCACAATCCTGAAGTTCATATGCCCCTTTTAAGAGGGCCTTCGTGACAACGTATGGACTGATCCATAAGGGTTGATGTGTTCCTACTCCCAAGAGGTCATATTTTTTATCATAGAGTAAAAAAATATCTCCCTCTTGGTAAGAACGAGGCTTGACCTCTTTGTCGTACTTGGCTTTGACACAACACTTGTGGGCCTCAAGTGCTAATTCGACATCTCAACGGGTTTCATCCAGTTGATTGAGGTATAGAAAGTACTCTTCTTTGGCAGTGGTGCCAGACAAGAGTTCAACCGTGGTTTGTGAGGAAGGGATCTTACACTTGATGGGTAAAACTGCTTCCAGGGCATAAGCTAGTTGAAAAGGTGTAAAGCCTCTAGCTGTTTTTACTGAAGTTCAATATGCCTGTAGCGCAGGATATAACTTTCGATGCCAGTGGGTTTTGTGATTCCATATTAACCTACAAATCATGGTATTTAAGATGCTATTAATGGCTTCTACTTTGCCATTAGCTTGGAGGTAGTAGGAGGATG
The DNA here is from genome assembly GCA_000404065.3 of Pinus taeda. Lineage (NCBI taxonomy): Eukaryota > Viridiplantae > Streptophyta > Pinopsida > Pinales > Pinaceae > Pinus > Pinus taeda. Next base: position 122,311 of record APFE031294604.1, read on the forward strand.
ATTGGTCCTGGCGAAAACCGAGCAATGATGTTAAGTCAGACATCATATGATTTTGAAAATGAGACCTATGGTTTGTAATTATTGTGTGGGGCATACTGAAGTGAAATATGACCTGATTAAATAGGAATAGTGTCATGGTTTCTCCATTGGCTCAGAAAGTGGGAAGGGCTTCTGCCCTTTTCGTGAAATAGTCCACATCTACAATAATGTAGTTGTATTAGGCAGAAGAAGTTGGGTTGTAAGTGACGAAGTCTATCCCCCATTTAGCAAAGGAGATGAAAGAGATAATTGGGTGTAGAAGGGCCAGAGTAGCATGAATTTTCTTTGTAAACAATTAACAAGGGTGGCACTTCTAGACAACCTTAATAGAATCTTTGAAGAAGGTTGGCCAGTAGTAGCCTGGGCGTAAAATTTTCGTATTTGTAGATATGCTAGAAAGATGACTGCCACATGCCCTAGCATGGTAGTCATTTAAAATGTGTTTCACCTCTTCATGAGTGAGGCAATGTCGAAGAATTGTATCAATGCCACGGTGATATAATGTATCTTTTAGCACTAAATAGTGCCATGCTTGGTGGTAGATGTGATGACAGTCACCTGATGATAGTTCAGGGTGGAACATTGAACTTGGATGTAGACAAGAATATCACCATACCAAGGGTCATTAGATTTGATCAGATATACAACTTCTTCCGAAATAGGATCATAGCCTATCTCACTAGGATCAACAATGGGAAGATCCGACAAAAGTTCGGTGAAGACTATGGAATTTTTTGCCTTGGTAGTGGTGAAAACTAGATCAAATTGTTGGAGGATAACTATCCATTCGGAATATTTTCCTTCAATTACTTGACGAGACAAGATGTGTCTCATGGGATTCTCCAAAGTGATGAAGGTAGTCTATCATAGCAGTATATAGTGTCGAAATCGATTGACAACAAAGCCAATTGCCAAGGATAACTTTTCCACATGTAAATATCGGAGTTCGGGCCTAGCTAGGCCTTTCAACAGATAATAGATCACATGCTCACTGAGATCATCATGAGTGGGAACCAAGTCCATTCCAAGAGAGGATGGCAACACTGCCAGGTATAGGAGAAAGTCGTGCCCATAGTTGGGAGCACTAAGAAGTGGGGCTGATATAAGTGCCTTTTTCAAGGCATCAAATGATCATTGAGATTGATCATCCCACAAGTATGGTACTCCCTTCTTAATTAGGTGCATAAAGTCTTTCGTTAACTCAGCATAATCTACAATGAACCGTCGTAAGAATTTTGCTTTCCCTTGCAAACATTGGAGCTGCAAAATGGATTATGGTTTAGCCAATTGAGTAATTTCCTTTACCTTATTTGGATAAACCGTAATCTTGTATTTGGAGACAATGAAACCAAATAGGCATCCAGACTCGAAAAAGAAAATTCATTTATGTGGATTCAAATGCATGTTGTAGAACCTACACCTAAGAAATATTTCTCGTAAGTGATCTAGGTGTTGAGCTTGCTTCTTGGGATGGGCTGAGAGGTTGTCTAGGTAAGCCTGAACAATATGTATGATATCGTGAAATGCATAGTCCATAGCCCATTGAAAATTTTCTCTAGCATTATTTAAACTGAATGGGAGTTTTCGATACACAAATATTCCCCAAGGGAAAATGAAGGTGGTTTTGTGCCAGTCTGTTAGTTTTATAGTGATCTGGTTATAACCTAGGAAACCATCCATGAATAAGAATGACTCACAACCTGTGCAGTTGTCGATGATTTGGTCGATGGATGGTGTCAGATAATTACCCTTTGGACACACAGTGTTCAAGTCTCAATAGTCAACACGAATGCAGATGGTACTTTGTTTCTTATCGACATGAACCAGATTGGAAAGCCATTCTCTTAAGGGAATACAGTAGATAAAACCAACATGTAACAATTTTTCCACCTCAGCCTTGATGGATGTCATTTTGCGTGGGTGGACTGGTCAAAGCCTTTGACAGATAGGCCTGGCATTGTCATATACCTTGATCTCATGCTCGAAAATAGATGGATCTATGTTGGGAATTTCCTCTTAAGACCAAGTGAATACATTGCAGAATTCCTTAAAAAGGCAAGTAAAGCTTACAATTTCCTCAAGAATGCAATTTCCTCCAACCTGAATATTTTCCATGATGCCTGTCTTGACAGAAATATTGATGAGCAATGTCTTTGAAAAATTTCCCATGTGCCCTTATAGATCCAATGTTTGGATAGTCATATGAGGTGAGGGAACGATTTCCTGTGCGTCATAAGACATGATTTGAATGGGTATCATGTCTGAATCAGATATCAAGACACAATGATGAGATTCCTCCCAAGGCCACTCTTGAAAACACATGATCTCTCGAATAGCTTTGTCAGAAGGTAGGACTTGATTGAGGAGATCGTAAGAAGGAGAATTTATGGGAGGGGAGGGATACCATTGGTCGTGACCAAAGTGACCAGAGATTTAGATGCAGATTGAATGGCTGGGTATGCCAATTCAGCTGGTGACAATGATATTTTTTCTCTGTGAGCGTCAATTTCTGAAGGGGCTGAGAGGATCCAAGGATCGATCAGTTCATGAGGAAAGGATGAAACCATAGAGACCATCTATGGAACCATAGGCAGTGGGAGAGGAAAACAACCCATCAGTGAAGAACCCTTCAATAGACCGATATCAATATTGACGTAAGAGTCAGGTACACCACCCACTAAGGGTACAAAGCCGCTGGGTAATAGGGAGTAATCTGGGGTGCAAAAGGACAATTGGTCCACTTTGATAATCCTTCCATCCAATGGAAATAGGATGATGCGAACACAATAGACACAATGGTGGTCATAGCATAAGTCCAACTGCAACCAACAATAGATTATAATCGAGCTTTCTATCTACGATTTCGATGTCCATCATTACCGTTTTCCCACTCAAAGTGATGGGTAGCTGGCTAGGTAACCTTTTTGGATGAAAGTGTGGTCATTGAAATATTTAAGGGAATTTGACGGTGGGGATAGGGTTGGAGAACCAAAATCGAGCCAACATAAAGCCGGCATGATGCAGGTTTAAGCACCTTCGTCAATGGCAGTTGTATGTATTCCTCACCCTTTGCAAAATATTTGCACCTGAAATGAAAGCTGGTGTGAAAGGGGAGGTTTACATTTGTCCATGTCAAAAATTGCAAGCATGAAATCTTGAGGGTTAACCCCACCAATTTCCGAAAGAAGAGCTTTCCTTTGTTTTGGACAAGTTTGTAATACTTTGAGTGCCGACATAGTTGACAGTGCTTGTGCCATATCTTCTACAATATTGTACTTCTAGGCAGCACGTGCAGATGTATTATGCGTTGTATGACGAAGTGCCCCTTTTTTGGGGTGAATCACAAGATCAACAACTGGCCTTTTGATATGAAGATCATTAGGTGGCAGTGGGTTTTGACTCAAGGAGGCTTCCTCGGAATTAGAGATTGGAGCTCCATAAGTTTTGGCTCTTGTTTGTAGATCTACCGTTTCAAAGGTGTAAACAAAAGGTGGTCCTTCACCAGCTAAAGGATGATACAAACCTCCATTGCCCCCTTGCGGGGGTTGGGGTTAGTTTGCAATAAGGTTTTGTTGCTGCTGAGAAGGGAAAAGATTCTTTAGGACCACAGGTGTCCTCATAGTGTCCTTTTTAGCAATGAAATGTGTGCATTCTTGGAGACGCAGATAATGATATGTCATGTGGTATTACACATAGATTTTGCAAGAGAATTTGGCGAGTTTTTCCATTTCATCATCAGAGGGCACACCAACCTTCTGCTTTGGGTTGTACTGCTTGGTTGACTACTCTTCAGAAGGAGTGGTCTTTTTCTTATTCTTCTTATTCTTACCGCGGGGTTTTCATGTATACTTCACAAATTTTATCATGATGGTAATAAGATCAGTCAATTTGGTAAAGGTGTCAACTGAAAGTTAGGCAATGTGGCTGCTAAGTTGTTTTAAAGAAGCCTCGGAGGTAGCATCGATAATACCATCGTTGTGCGCACCAGGTTGCTGAGTAGTGGGAGCATTGGAGTTTCTAGGGGCATTAGGAATGACTTCGTATAAATTTCTAGAATGTGAACATATCAAATCTAAGTGTTGGGCACGACGAATGGATTGGTATTCTATGACCGCACCACCTAAGGCTACACCTTTAGTGATTTGAGGGAGTGGAGATTTGCAGAACCAATCCGCTAATAGATAATCTGGGAGGGGAGCTTTGACTAGCCTCCGCCTATGTCTCCATTCATGGATATGATCATAGATGTGGGTGGTGGTGTCCTAACGTAATGAAGTAAGGAATTCCATCCCAGTTTCTTAGCAGATGCGTAGCTGAAAATGCTTCAATAATTCCATCGCTAGAGTGCCAAAGGTATTGATTAACACGCGTGGTAACTCAATGTACCACTTGGCTGCATTGTAAGTAAGGGTGTAGGGAAATATCCGTAGCTCGATACTATCATCCACCATGGAGTTGGAAATGCACGATAAATGATAGGTGGTGATGTGAGTACCCGGATCCTCCCCTTGTTTCCCTTCGAACTTCAAGATGTCTGTCAAAATTTTATGTGGTATTGGAGACCAAAGTAAGTTTTGATAGATGGGGTGATTGGTGAATTTGTACAAGTCGGGGATATCAAGAATTGCCAAGAAAGGCAAGGTGTTTGATGCCCCCAAATTAGACCAAGGTGATGACATATGACTTGAGGATTGTTTCGGTCCTCCCATCGTGTTGTTCCCAATATTATACACAAGATGTGTTGAATAGTAATTTCCTTAGGTTACAGTCGTGTACTGTGGTTCTCCATATGGATTGTTAGACTCGAGGTTATAAGTGCCACTAGGATAAGAAATGCCCCCTTGACTCACTTGAGGTTGAGAGTGGGGTGCCCATATGGATTGAGTGTGACCTTGTTGATGGATCCCACTGGCCACGCAATTAACTATAGGTCCTTGACTGACACAAGGAGGGTCCATGTAAATCAATGACTGTCCATGTTGTCCTACAAACGAAGGGGGAACTATAAAATTCCCAGCCGGTATGTGCATATTGGGAACATTTCCCCGAGGCATCTGAACGTAAGGGTTGGAACAAAACAATGGATGCCAACAAAAGGGGCTGTTGACGGGACCCTTTCTAACCATGCTATATGCAGCATTATAAGGAGTGCTATATGTAGCACTTGTCGAAGGTATGGGTGCTAACACAAAAGGGGTGGAAACTAGTATGTATTGTTTTCCACTTGTGTTGGGTGTCATGATAGGGTTTGAACTTGGGACATGTGGGATAGTAGGGCTTGCCATTACAGGTGTGGTAGTGACTGTCGATTGGGGGTTGGTGGTGGACCAAAAGTGTCCACAAAAGCCCATGACTTGTTAGTCGTCGATGGGAAGGGTGGTGTAGGTCCAACAGAAGACATAGGAAGTACAAATGCATCCAGAATCGAGAGTGGTCCCAATGGATAAATGATCATAGGATTGTATGGAGGAATGAAACATTCAATAAAGAAATATTTTGGTAAGCTTGAATCATCCAAACTGATTCAGTGTTAGATCTCGGAGACTGATTGCCCAAAGACAGGTAACCCTGTTCACTAGGGCTCGACGAATCCTCCATAATGAGTGGGGGAAGACCTAACAACTGTCTAGATTGACTATGAGGGCCATATGTAGCCACAATGATTGATAAATTTTATCAATAAATTTTACAGTGATATTTATTAAAGTCTCAGCGATAACAATCTGGCACTTAAAATGTAACAAATACACTAAAGAAATCAATCAACAAGCAGAGGGTATGGCCCTGTCTGATAACCACCATTTGTTGGAGATGAAAGCCAATATCAGAATGGATAAAAGAGAGAGTTGGGCAAATGTAAAGCTATGATTACTCTTGAGCTTTGCCTGAACCTCACATTAAGGGGCCAAGTACCCTCGTGAATATGAGCACCCTCCGAAAAGCCAAAGACAGAGTAGGTTCATCTGTGTTAGGTACTAGGGCAGCCCGCTCCAGTCACCTTGTGTTCATCCCTAAAAGTATGGCCACTATGGTTACCTCAAATCACAAACACTACCAGAGGGGACATTGTTGCAGATAGTACACTGTGTGGGCAGGATACTTGAGTCCCCGACTCAGCTCCGATATCCTCGAAGGGATCCTTGATACACAAAATACCCAAAGGAGATGTAAGAAAGGGCAGGCTACCTTCGTTTATAGTCTAATGTTGTCTCGTATTTAGCTCTACTTTTAATGGAGTGGTTCCAGATAGTATGAGCGCAGAAGGATTTCCCTCGTTAATGACACTAGTTTCAGTGTATGATCTTGGGCAATTAACTCACAACTGTCTAACCCAACATCCTAGCATAAACTAATGTGTGTATACTCTAAAAAGAGTTGCTGATTGATTTATTAGGTAAATTTTAAATGTACTTCGTTAGAGTCTTCGGTAGGGGTGTTGACGTATGAATTTATATGGTACTCTGGCTCAAATCATGCAAAAACAATGCTTGTAAATTTCATTTTCAATGAAGAAGTTGCTTCTACAAAGGGAGATTCATTTATACATCAATATGTATACCATGCATCTAGTTTATTAAAACACTAGAACAACCAATGGAACTAACAATGTTCACTAACAACTTTTGAAACCAAATAATGCAGATCTAACCAACTAAGTAGAAAATAGTAAAAATTTTGTATTTATTCTTGTACGAAAAAGAAAGACTTTAAGAAGTAAAGCTATTTTCTTAAAAAAAAGTGTTCAAGAGACAGATCAATCAATAAAGGACAACTATAGATCCCTGATCAGTCTACACATAGATTTCCCAACCCATGAGGTCACATAGTAGTTTGTTTATCAAGAAATAGCTGGCTAACGTTCTGTAACAGAGAGTACAGAGAGTTATTGGTTGCACTAATGCACTGTGTGTGAGGCCATAGTGCTCTATAAAGAAATGTTTACACTAGAAGACAATGTTAGTGGGGTAAAAGGCTCAAAAACAAGGTTTTGGGGATCAGATCTAGGCCTAAGCACTCAGAGAAGGGTGTTGTATAGTCCTGAGTGGTCAGAAAGGGGATCAAGAAGTACAGGAAGGCCTGGAAGAAGGAGAGATCTAGGAACTTTGGGAGAAAACTAGGAACTAATTGTAGTCCCCAGCAGAGTCACCAATTCTGCTATAGGGATTAATGCACGAGTGTTTGGTGATGTGGAAACCCTCAAGGATCTTCCCGGGATCCTTGGTAGAATGTTAGATTAGTTGCATCTATCACAAAGATGCATGCATATCTATGTTAAACAAATGAGAATCAAAGAAGAAGGAAGGACTTATTACCTCAAGTCTTGGTGTGGTGTTGTTGGAGAGTGCAAAGTAGCAAGGCGAAAGACCCCTTAGCTAGCTCCATATCAAAACCTGCACATAGATAATATAAGTGTAATATCACAACATATAACTTTGACAAACAATGCATTAACATATAAATATATATAATTACATGTATCTAAGCCACTCATAATAAATACATTGCATAAATATATAAACAATATTACACTACCAACATCGCAAAGTGGACAATACAATTGTAGTTCTATATTAATGTAGAAAAGAGTGATTACAACCATTGGTCATATTAGCCTTTGCTTATTCCTCTAGATCCTCTCTCTCTCTCTCCATTCTTAACCTCTTTCTATGACTTAGTCAAAGACTATGCTCGACAGTCAAATAGGAAATGCTTTCAAATGTTTCAACCCCTTCCACAATGGCCCTAGCCTCTCATATATATCATGAGAGGATAAGCCTTGCCAAATCCTTCATGAGTTCCATTAGGCAAAAGAAGTGATGTTTCCATGCCTTTGTGCTCTTTCATGACTGTAGACTCCAATAGGAGTTAGTAATTCCTCCAAACAGGTCGAGTTTTGATGTTTCCCTACTTTTGTGAGCTAGCATAGGAGAGAATCTTGGGATATTCTTGGTAAACTCATTCTTTGGTCCATAGAAGCTCAATTAGGTTGACTAACACTTTCTCTTATCCCACTTGAACCCCCACAACTCTCTCTTTCAGTTTTTTTTAGTTTCCGTAATTGTAGCACAATTTACTATTTTTAGCAATTTTTTGGGTCCTAAAATTTTGGAGCTGTTTTGAGGCCCTAAACGACGTTTTTGGGAAAATTGGGAGCAACATGGGTACATGGGTTGATTTTTCTCATCCCAAAGTTTTAATCCTTGGATAGATCTTTCTAACGAGGTATTGAGCATGTCAAATGGAGATTGTATGCCAAGTTACAACCCTGGGAAGTTGATGTACCAATTTACCCAAAACCAGGCCCATAGTTTGGCACTTCATCTCCTAGGGTTAGGTTTTTGGATGTTTAGGGTTTTCCATTGCTTATCAAAAATAAATAGGCCTTAGAGCCTCATTGTAAGACAGTTCATGGGCATGTAGTCACCACATCTCTTCTCAGAGATGAGTTAGCATTGCCAGAGCTGGTTTATTTCCATTTCTGTTTGTAAGCATAATTCAATATTTTACATTAATGAAATGAAGTATTATTTCTACTGCATCTCTGTATTTATGGTTATATCTGTAATTTGTTTCTTTCCTATTTAAATCCATGTCAGTGGTATTAGAGCCTTATGCTCTTTCTCTGTTTTTCTTTGCATGTCCCCAACAAGGTCAGGATATAAGGAGCTAGGGCTTGAACTGGTTGAACCTTTGCAAGACCATCCTCACAAATCCTGACAGCTTCCCATGGTGGATGAAAAGAAAGACGAGGGGGTAGGAGATCCTATCAAAATATTGCTTGAAGAAGCCCTCGAGCGATAAAGGAACGCGATGATGGACAAATTTTCCCAGATCCTTCAGCGACTATCCATGGGCAACGTGTCTACTTCCAACAACTACTATGGAAATTCCACACCCTTTAAAGTACAAGTTAACTTTTAAATCCCCATATTCGAGGGTCAGATAGATGCAAACATCGTAGATAAATGGCTTAATCTGCTAGAAGGGTATTTTTTTGTTCACGATTTTTCTAGCAGGGAAAAGATTACTTTTTCTCTTCTCAAAGCATACCCCCACATCAAAGACTAGTGGGAAACCTACTACGAGTAGAAGGATGAACATACGGGCTGAATTTTTATAGCCCCACCCACTTGGAATTCATTCCGAGATGCCACCAAGGAGCATTACTACCCTGTCAAGAGCTATGAGGACAAATACATAAAGTGGACCATGCTACACAGGGAAGGGACCAAGATGTGCCAGAGTTCACAAATATTTTTTATACCCTTCACACAAAGTTGGGTATCAAGGATTTTGAGTTGCATTTGGTACTCAAATACCGCGGCTGCTTACATAGATACATCCAGGATGATATGAAGTTCCTGAATATCTCCTTGCTCGGAACAACATATCAATATGTTATCAAGATTGAGTAGAAGTTTAAATAAAAGCAACGAGACCTTGCATCTACGAATCCGAAGAACAAAGGACAAAGCCAAGGCGGGGTGACCCAAGGCAACTTGTTAAAGCCACAAGAAAAGAGCAACACCACGAAGTCAAAGAAGGACACAGGAAAGTGGTGTGAGTTCCATAAGAGCCCCACTCATAACACAAGTGAGTGTTAGACCAGGTAGTCACTGGTGGCCAAGTTGAAGGCTTCAAAATTAGATACATGTTCTGACCCGAAGTCAAAACCTGGCAAGGGGAATGACAAAGGGAAGCAAATCATTGATGTGGAGCATAGCGCCATTGTTGCCACCGGAAAGGTCCAGAAGAATGAGCCCAAAGATCCAAAGGAGGGGGGGCGTCTTTTCCACTCACAGATGTGGGTGAAGGGTTTGCCACTACAATTCATTGTTGACAGTGGAAGCCAAAAGAACCTCATTTCAGTAGAGGCCATGAAGCAGTTGATCCTATTGACTATACCACACCCAAATCCATACAGTATCTGGTGAATTCACCAAGGACGAGATCTCCGAGTCGGCCAACAGTGTTTCCTTCCCTATAACATCAAGCTCTTCATAGATGAGGTATTATGTGATGTTGTACCTCTTGATGTTTGTGATGTACTATTAGGCCAACCATACTTATCGAGGCGAAATTATGTGTATGAGTCAAGGCCTCGCACTGTTATTATTTATTTGGGTAATTCATTATACAAGATACCATAGGTAGCCCCACCTACTGCCACCTCTTTGATCACTGCTAAGAAATGCAACAAGCTCATCTCCCAGACTAGGAAATTCATTTTCTGTTTGGTTGGCTCCCAAAGTAAGGGGAAGATTGTCACCACATCCATGACCCTCACGAAGGGTTCCTCCACACAATAGTAGTAGCAGAGGGACATGATCATGAAAAAATATAGGGACATCTTCTCCTCACCCATAGGGGTACCATTGCACTATCAAGTCAATCATTCATCAGATCTGACTTCCGGAGCACCTCTACCCAATGGGTTGATCCATCACCACTCCATTATGGGAAATGCCAAGTACAAGTAGCGACATGATCATCATTAGGTACCACACAATTTTCAAGCGGGCGACAAAGTCTAGTTGCATCTACAAAAAGAATGCCCTACAAGAGCCCATCAGAAGCTCATACCACTATGATATAGTCCTTACACCATTACCAAGGTTGTGGGTGTTATCACCACAAGAAACTCTCCTAGGTTGTATCTCAGAGATGCTCGGGAACATTACAAACTCAACAAAAATGTTGGAAATGGATGAATGGAAGGAATGATGCTTGTCTAAGCCAGGTAACCACTTCTACTATGCTTAACTCCAAACATGGGTAAACACCCCCATACTACAAGGCTTTAGACCACCAATTACTCACAGTTTAAGGAATAGGTGAACATGGAGAATGCTGACCACACCAGCAGATGCACAGGACCTTGTCATGGCTGGCTGCAACCAGTTAAAGGTCTGCAAATATGTTTCTTAATGCACAGACAGGATGACAACTCTCTGTCACTAAGCAAATAGAAACTTGAATAATACATTCACTGAAATAAACAAGACTTTTAACACAGAGGTGGGATGATAGCCCCTGTAATGCCAAACATCAAGAGTTCACAACAAATGCATAACATGCATAGCCTAGAATAGAATAGAAGTGGAAAGTGAGCAATTAATCGACAAAAGAAGCTTGTATTAGTTGAAAATGAAGACCAGACGTTGTAGGTATCATAGTAGTTACAGTCTCCAGAAGTTGAACCTTACATCAAAACCAAAACCATCAACCCATCCCATCCCTCTTCTGGATATATATAGAAGTTGATTACAAAAATATCTGCTATCCTATGCATGGAGGGGTCATAATGGACCACCAACCACATTAACGATATGATAAAAATCTCTGCTACAATCTGCTACTTTAATGAATAAATTTGAAATTTCTGGTACTTTGTTATCCTTCTCAGGTAGGCGAAGTGTTGTATGAATAAATTTCCATAACCGTTGAAGACGTTTAACTGCTCTAGGATCGTCCTTTTGTTCTTTGGCCATAGTGCTTTTAAATGCAGTTGTTGGAAGAGTAACTGCACTAGGTACAGGTAGTTGATCGCTTCATTCTTTGGGTGTACAGGATGGTTATGGATGTGAAGACTGCATGGCGAACAAATGAGCAGGATCGGGAGTAAATGACAGCCATTGGATCGAGTTAATGGGCAACAAAGATTAATTAGCAGTGGCTATCAGGAGACGTGAGAGTGAGATAGATGAGGGCCATTGGATCTCATATGGGCAGATCCAACGGTCATCGGGAGCTGAAGATGCACGGGGTTCAATCAGCAGGGATGGGCGAACAAGCGGTAAGCAATATATATCGCATCGCCGCTAGGAGGAAAGTGGTAAACGTACACGGGGGAGCGATGCAATGAGCACACGACGCGTGGCAGATGTGACGGGTGAGAAACTGCTTTCCCCATGGGTTAATCGAGTGGCAACTCACGGGATCGGGAGGTGCGAATGCCGTCGAATCGGGCGATGTGCGATTGAAGGCTGAGATTGCGATCATGATATCACATCGGCGAAAGACAGGGGGTGAAACCTTAAAACATATATGGATGTGATATGTGATAGCGATTAAGATCGCACCGCAATATCGCAGTGGCAGAAGACAAGGGGCGAAAGGAGGTAGCGGGGTTAATGTGCGATTACGATCAGATCCCATCGCAAGGGGAAAAACATGGGTAGTGGGGTTAAGGGAGTGTAAGGAGGATGAAGGAGAAAGGGGGGGGGGGAACCAACTGCTGCGGGCTACCTTCTGAGCAAAGCACGTAGCCAAACCTGTAATTGATTCATCAAAAAATTGAAGTATGTAGCAAAGCTAACAATGGGAAACAATGCTTTGGAGCACAACATTCCCCCATTCCTTCACTTGCACTGAGTGTTCAATGTGGACCACCCTCAACCACGTTTCCCACCATTACTGGACACATCAGAGGTTATAGAACAACTCACCATGGACCAAGTTCAGCAAAGGTTTCCTCATCTCATGGAGGAACTCAACGCAATGGGGACCATTGCTTCCTAAGGGGGCAGGAATGATCCAGCTGGATGTTGGTGGCCACTCGCCTATCCCACTTGGACCCCCATCACTGTCTCTTTTAGTTTTTCATTTTCCTTAATTGTAGCACAATTTACGATTTTTAGCCGTTTTTCTTGTTTTGAAATTGTAGAGCCGTTTTGAGTCCCTAAGCAACATTGCTTTTGGAAAATTAGGAGCAACATGGGTCCAAGCTCATCCCGAAGTTGTATTCCTCAGATAGATCTTTCTAATGAGGTATTGTGCACGTCAAATGGAGATCATATGCCAAAGTTATGACCCGGGCCCGGGAAGTTGATGTACAAATTTACCTAAAACAGGGTCCATAATCTGGCGCTTCATCTCTTAGGGTTATGTTTTTGGATGTTTAGGGTTTTCCATTGCTTCTCAGCAATAAATAGTCCTTCGAGCCTTGTTGTAAGATAATTCAGAGGCATGTAGCCGCCACATATCTTCGCAGAGATAAACTACCATCGCCCGAGCTGGTTTATTTCCATTTTTGTTTGTAGGCATATTTCAGTATTTTACATTAATGAAATGAAGTATTATTTCTGCTGCATCTCTATATTTATGGTTAGATGTGTAATTTGTTGCATTCTTGTTTCAATCTGGATCAACACCCTTCCCGAGGTAACAAACAGAGTTACCTTAGGCACTAACGCACCCTTAGCCTTGCTAGGAATCTTTATAAAGCTGGATGCTAGTTCCTAGACAACATTAGCTTGACAAATGGGCCTGTGAACATGGTCAATCCTTCAGTCATCTTGCTCTTCTCCTTTGAGTTGATGAGGAGCTAATTTTCCTATATAACAACCTCCCTCTAATCATAGCTTTCCATCATCCTCTTAGACGAAGAATATTCCACCAAGACTCCATCCTAGCAATTAAAAATAAGAAAAAATAATTTCCATCGATGGAATTCCACCACGAGTTAAAATATATATGGCTATTGGTTAAACATTTATATAAATACATTATTTTTAATTTAAAAAACCACCAAAACAACACATCACCTTCTACGTCGGGGTCGGTCTGATGGTTTTACCCAACTCCTCTACATTTCCATCCCACCTTCCGAACACCACACTCAATCCAACTTTGACCACGTTTCAAACTTACCTACCTCCATCCACCTGACTACCAAACTCACCCCAGCTTCAACCAGATTTCAAATATTCTCTCCTCTTTTACACCGCACTTATCACTCGCCTCTACTTTCTTTCAGTCACATTTTTTTAATTTGGCCTTCCCCATTGTCTCTTCCTCTTGGCTCACCTCCATGCAGATATAGTGATGCTCCTTGGGAGCCCTTGAGAAGTAATTTTTTTTTCTCTTTTCAAACGACATTACATATCAAACAAACTTGATTCTTCTAAACAAGTCATAGCAAATTCTACTATCTAAACTATATTAAAATGTTGTCTCCTACTCTGTACCTGTCACACATCACCTGTGCCTATCTTACATCCACTCACTATAAGAAATTCACTAAAATCATACCCAAATACAATTCATGCATGTCCCAATTTTGACACCACTTTTACACTATCACTATAATGAGACGATATAGCCAAAAAACAAAATACAATTTTTTTAAAACCAGAAGCACAAGCTACATGCAATTATTTGACCACTCAACTCTTCTTATGTATACAAGCAGTCCCCTCCTCTTTCCATGCCCGCATGTTTTCCATCTGCCTCAATTGGAAATTCAATTAATCCTAGCCGAAGATCACATCCAATAATACATAAGAAAAATTAGGCTAAGAAAAAACAAAAACCATTCTTCTCTTCCATATTTAAAACGTCCATATTTTCTTCAGTGTTGGAGTGTCCTATTTGGTAATGTGTGTTCCCCCCTTAACATGCCATGCTTGATCCACTGCAACAACGCTTGAAATTCATCGATCAAAATACATTTTCTCTATTTTTCAATGGCCAACATCGATTTTCAATTATTTTTCTTGACATGCCATCGTCACCACCATGCCCAATATTCACTCTCATATGACCCTTAGATCCACTGCCGCCATGTCTCGATGCCTCTTTGACCTCCCTCATTAGAGGAAATTTCACCCTAAAATTGCTCATGAAATTTTCATATAATTTCCATGTCATAATATGTTAACCGATTAAAATCCTTTAAATTTAAAAATAGGTACATGTAAAGAAGAAAAGCAAAGTTTTCTAATTGTATTTTGAGATTATCTCCTTATACGTTTACTAAAATTTCAAGTGTAGACACTCGTTGAATGCATAATTAAATTACACATCTAATGAGTACCCATTATGCATACTTTTGAGAAGACCACATTGATAAAAATTGAAAATTCATTAAAAGATTGTGTTCAACACAATCTTTTAATGTGCAATTTAATTCTACGTAAAATGAGTGTCTACACTTGAAATTTGAGTAAACCTCTAAAAAGATAAACCCAAAACACAATTAAAGAAAGGAGTTTTCTTCTTTTCCCTGCAAAATACCTAACTCTTATTCTATTTACTTAACTATTATTTTATTATTTTTCTTTAGGAGGCCACTTTAATGCTAAAATTTCCTCTAATGCTCATCCCACTTGTCCATCGTCCTCTTAGACAAAGAATATTCCACCAATCCTCCATCCTGACCATTGAAAAATAAGAAAAGATAATTTCAATATATATATATATATCTAGATATAAACCACCAAAACACTGCAACACCTGCTGGGCATAGAATCCCCCCAAGGCATGTTTTGGGGCTCAAATCCCATGTTTTGACCAAATGATGTTGCAAAGACCCATGAATTGTGAGCACGGAAGTATGTTATAGTCATAGGGTTGTCTGCCCTAGTTTTGTAATGTAATGTTGGCCTACCCATGGTCCACGGACCGTGGGATTGTATAAATAGAGCGAGGCTCTAAGTGTAAAAGAGAAGGATGATGGGGTAGAAAAGGATAAGTATAAACAGTTGATTCACAAGTGTAAAGTGTGTCTTGGTTCGTAGAGTAGGAGAAGGCTCTACAGCTGAGTGCGGAGAGGCCTAGTAGTCTGCAGCTGAGTGCGCGGACACCTGCAGCTGAGTGGGCAGGGTGGAGTCGGGTCTGTAACCGAGGAAAAAAATAATAAAGAGAAGTTTTATTTTAATTTTGTGTATCTTTTCTTGGGTTATTACATGTTTGTTATAAATTGCAAACATAGTGTTTATTTACTACACACACTTATATGAATGACTTATATTGCTAAGTATAACTTAACACATATAAGTAGGCTAAGTTAATCAACTAACAATGGAATACTAATAAGGACTTGGGTAGTAGCAGTGTTCGGCCCCCGAGTAGGGCTGCGTGAAGGAAGTATCTTAGGCTGCGAGGTACGGGTAACTGCATTTAGTGAGAGGCGTGCAACCACGGACCACTTGAACTCATCAGGCATCTCCAGGGTGCGGAAACCTGGTTCTAGCACCCTTGCATACTACATCAGGTGAGACCTTAGTCTGCGTTCCATGGACTGTTGTCTAAAGGGCCAGTAGTGCCGGGATTTGTTTGCCTAAATCACCTCTGAACATGGTTCAGGCACCAACAAGCCAACAAATGGTTCTGTTTCTAGGACCGGGATATGCATAAGAGATGTCTGATGTCATTTCACTGGAATCCGACAAAGAAAGAAATTGAAGAGTTGTTGGACAGAAATATTCACGAGTTCGTGGTGCAGGAAAATAGGAAACCATGAGTATTGAAGAAACAATGGTTAGAGTGCTACTTATATATGGAAATTCATGAAATTTTCTTTGTATCCTTCCCCTTTGAGTTGTACGAGTGGATCGTGAAGCTAGCAAACATTCAAGGAAGGTGTAGGTGTAGGTTTGACAAACCGATTGTGTGGACTCCAGAGTTGGTGCTTAGACTAGAAGCATTGCAAGATAAGATTACACATGTTGTGGACCATTGTGTTGATCGAATCATAGGAGGGTTTATCACCGCGTTTGTGGTAGATACTTCAGTCAGCTCCAGCGAGGCGGAATGACGATTCCTCAAAGGAGTGTGAGGTAAGTATGTTAAATCTTTGAACACTTGGATTAAAATGGTACTGTGTTAAAAGCTAGTTGTGCGAATAAATTGATGTTTGGGGCTATGCAAAGTGGGAGGATCTATAGAAACAAAGGAAGCACAGAGATACAATCCAGCCCCTTGATTTTGCCTTGGCGAGAAAGCAAGGAAGAGCTCGTGAAAGTTTTACCAAGAAGTGCGATTAGTCTGATAAGGTAGCAAATTCCGCACATACCACCTCCACCTACACCACCCCTAGTTTGACTATCTTCACCCCCTTCTCCGCCCACACCACCTCCACCACCACCACAGTTCAATATGGTGAGTGCAATAAAGTTGTCGGTGTTCAAAGGAGTAGGGAAAGAAGACCTGAACCAATCTTGGTTTGTGGTAAGGGTTGTATGGGAAGCGTAAGGGGTCACAGATAACAACATAAAGAAGGTAATGCTGGTAAGCACGTTGCAGGATTATGCACTCACGTGGTACATTAAGAATTCTAACGATAATCCAAACGTAGGGATCACGGATATCCAAGTTGCTCTATACAAAGAATTTAGCAAGCCAAAATCGGAGACACAATTGATTATTTGGTTTAAGGAAATTGCGATGCTTCCAAGCGAGACCCCCTGGGAGCTGGATCAGAGACTGAAGGGTATGATTCACAAAGCTAACATGACCTTGACAGATGGGCAACACCACGCATGGTTTATAGCATCACTAATGTTGCATCTAAGGATTGTGCTGTCAGAATAGAAGTTATCCACTCAGGCTGAAGCTTTGGAGATTGCAAGAGACTGAAAAAGACCCCAATACAAGATCCTAGTCTGGGAGTCCAACAGATCTAGATGCCATCGAAAAACCTATGTCTGGAGATGCAGAGTTTGAAACAGAACAAGACAACTCGCCCAAAATTTCACAAGGAGATATGGTGGATAGAGTGCAATGGCTAAGGACATGACAAGGACCATTGTCTAGTTTTCGCAAACTACCTGGCGGGAGGAGGGCCAATGTCATTGAGACTAGAGGCACAAACAGGATTGCGCGTGGTGCTTGCATTATGGTGCGTGATTTTTCAGATAGGAGGGAAGCATGCTAAAGTTAATTACCATCTATTACAGAAGTATACGCAGACGCCCCAACAGTTGTTCTGTAATTTCTGCAGATCAGTTGGCCATGATGAGTGCACTTGTAGAAGTTATGAACTAATGATGGATCAAACCCCTATTTATAGAGTTCAGGTCAAAACATGAGTCATTGATCAAAATGCAGGGATGGCGCGCACTGGATTTCAGGGGCGCAGATGAGGTCGAGGTGGAATGGGACCAGGAAGGGGTTGCAGACAACTAATTTGTTACAATTGCGGAGGGCCAGGGCATTATGGCTGCAATTGTACAAATTCGATGAGAGCATCTTATTTATATTGTACCTAGTTTGATCATGAGATAGAGGACTGCCCCACATTGATAGCAAGGTTGCATAATAAAGGAACACTCCAACGTCCCCCGACTCAGAACCTACAAATGATGAGGTCTGAATCGCATGAAGATGACTCGAATGTAAACATTATGCTCTGAAGTAGTATTACGATAGGAGATTGCAAGGGCAAGCAACCCAAAGAAAGTGCTTGGGTTTGCAAGGCTCCAACAAAGGAACTAGAGTTCGATTTGGAGCGTGCAAAGGAGACATTCATGGAAGCTAAGAAGAGCTTCATGGAGGCCTCCACTTCAGGTAGTAAAGACAAACTAGAACGGAAGATGGACACATCAATGCTTATTACCTTTTTGGAAACATGCATGAAGCTGCTGCGTGATAGAAAGGCTGTGAAGGGACTGCAGGAACTCATCACTAGGTGCACCGGGTCAGGAGAACCATGTGTATTCTGGAAGCTTGGGAAGCACACAATGCGAACAGGAAGAGAAATGAGATTGACTGCGCAAATCATGGAATATGAAATGGATCAAGTGATTTTGGATTTAGGATCGGACGTGAACGTACTGCCAAAGAAGACATGGGAGCGCATGGGTAGGCCCGCGTTGCAATGGTTTCCTATTCGATTGTGAATGGCAAACCAACAAAATATCTTATCAATGGGAAGATTGCATGGAATAACAGTAGATATCGAACGTGCAAGTGTGCTTGTAGATTTCTAAGTGATAGAGATTGTCAATGACAACAATCCCTATCCCGTGCTACTAGGAATAGATTGGGCCACTGACATGAATGGAGTGATAAATCTAGAGAAGCGCAAGATGATTTTTGAGAAAAAGTCACTACGCATATTGGTACCTTTAGACCATGCGGAAGGATCACACTACAGAGAGCCAGTGTGCAACGACGAGAGAAACTACAACCTAGATTGTATATACAAAATCACCGCGCGAGAGCAGGACTGGGTGAATCCTATAGTAGATGGAAGGATTTCACGGGAGCAAAAAATCTCCTACATGTTAGATTCAGACGAGGAAATAGAATGATGGCAGAATCATTTACACGAGGTAACCACACTCAATTGCAACACGATGATAAGATCACTGCATTGCATGGAAACAGAGGTAAGGAATCTGCCTATGTATGATGGGTTGATAGTGGTGGATGAATTCCTAAACAAATTTGAAAGAGAAGTACTAGAACAACGGCGTTTTGATGCTCTGAAATGGGCAGTACGTGCTATGCCTTCAAGGTTGTGGGGTACGTGCCAGCAACATTTTGAGGACTCGCACGGATGCAAAACGATGATGCTTATACGGTTTGGAAAGCCTCAGCTACGAATGGAAGCCTGGTATGATGGACGAAACAACCTGTGCGCCCACCTCTCCAGATGGGTACAGGCGTATGGTAACCCGCATGAATGCACACTGTCCTCATGATAGTAAACATGAACAACAAGCAGGAGCGGGCAAGACGAGGGTGCAAACAATGAAGTATGATAAAACCAAGCGCGCCAAAGATTATCCACGGGGAAGCCTTTGACAAGGTGCGAAGTGTTGAACACAGTCCACCATGTGAGACGCATTGATTGGGACCCATGTGTACTAGCAGTTTAATGGGCTTATAGGACCATGTGCAAAACTCTGACTGCACAGGCACTTCTGAAGCTGAAGTATGAAGTAGGGTCTTCAATCCCTATCGAGCAGGCCCAAAAAGAAGGAATAGTATAACTGCAAGAGCTAGAACACATGAGACTTCAGGAAGAAATCCAACAAGGAAACCTTAGACTTCGCGAACTTGAAAAAGACAACATACGACTAAGAGAGAAAAGTGCTCTATTGGATGGGGAGGTCAAGAAGTTGGAGGACAAGATAAAGGAAACATTTTTGATCGAAGAACCTAGGATGGTAAGATATGGTGCATGCAATCATACTGACAAGTTTGAGCACTATCGCCATGAATTGGTTAGTTTGCTGCCTTGGCTTGGACCGCATATCACCAAACATAGTGACTAGGGTAGCACATTGCATGCAGTAAAGTGCATGATGTCGACCACAACGATGGAAGGTGGGGATTCTCCGTAAACACTTGTGGAGGACGGGATGGAGTCCCACATGGGTGATGTGACCACCTAACTAGCCGCGGGAAGGACAGTCTTAGTGCTCTAGGGAGTTGAAAGGAAGCGTGGGACTATAAACTATTCTGCCCGGGAGCTGCGCGATATTGGGGATGGGTGCAGAAGCAGAGCGTCACAAGGTTTGAATCTGTGCACAGAGGGTTGCGCTGCCACACGGATTGGCCAGAAAGTGACCATTGAGGTCACTATTCATGATGTGATGTGCGACTTGACGCCAAATGGAGCGGGCGGCGGGAATTTAAGACGCGAATTATGGGCAATATTTGGGAAAATCTACCACCAAGAAAGCATTAATGGACTAGAATTGGGGGGAATGGTCGAATTCAAATTAAAAAGGTGCTATAAAACACAAAGGGTTGCGCAACAAGAAACACTTGGTAATTTGAGAATTGAGTGATTGAGCAGAGAATTGAGCATTGAGAGCCAAGCGATAATTGAGCCCCTGAGTTCATGAGTGACAGAATACAGCCTAGATACGATGACCACAACTAAGGATGGTTTGGGAATTGAAGAGATAACTGGTGGTGAGGCTGCGCAGACACCAATGGTGGAGGATGTTCGAGAAGGTGTCGGGGTTGTGGTAGAGATCCCCAAATCACTATGTACACCAAGACCCAAGAAGGATAAATAGGCCATGGCTCCAGTACATGTGTCCACGAGGAACCCGCTATGTACCAAACTATCGATGGTAAAAAGGGGAAAGTTGTCACGATAGAAACAGATCAGGAAGAAGAAGATTTGCAGGCCCTGTTCATTACAGAGGAAGAATATGAAGGCATGGAGGAGGATATTTAACCTACATGATCTGCAACAAAACTGCCCGCATATGTCCCTTCGTGGAAAGGAAGACCAAAGTGTCGAAGGACCTGGACGAAACCAAGAGTTCACTCTAGACCCCACTCCTCTCGGATGACATTGTGTTTGAAGGCACGCACCTGGGCCACGTGCCAACCATGAATTTTGAATATTGGGACCTCCCTGACAGCGAGAATTTCCCTCACCTATTGTCTGGCAACCTCATGAAGCAGAACACTACGGTGGTGGTGACAATGTTAGAACCACAGAAGTGGTTGCGTGGTGTGGAAAAGGCCAGGCTACTAATATTATGGGTGCCGCATTTCCACTGCGCACACATAACCATTTTCGTCATTAGGTAGCGGCTTTGCCTAGTGCATGATGGGTATATATGGTTGGAGGAGCCTATCCCCATCATGGTAGACCTCATTCACAACATTTCTAGGATCCCCTGCAAAGGAAAGGACCTCGCAACCATAGCCAAAGGAAAGGGTAGTGATTTGGCCCTTGCAGAAGAGATGAAGACGAAACACAAGCTGCAGAAGAAGAAGAGGGGAAACACCATATCCAGCATTAAGGACAAAGGGGTACGTGTAACAACCCAAATCTTGGTTGGCAAAGTTATGAGTAAGTGTCACACTGCCGGTCGTCGCGCTGGCGAAGTAGTTCATGGAGGGGGTCTAGCTCAACTGGTCCAAATTCCTCTATGACGAATTTTTGAAAAATTTTCGCGAAGCTTAGGACTAGGGAAAAACCTTCCATGATGCGTGGTTGTTGTTATACGTAATGCTCGTAGTGCGGGAACTACAGAAAGACAACCAATTTCCCAGCATTGACAGAGAATTACCAGAGGCCGTGAAGTACGCTTTTCTTTGGGCCACAATGGATGAAACGGATACACGACACCAAAATATTCAGGGTGCTCATGGTGATGAGCATTGAGATGCGTATCAATCGTAGGCCATGCCTGTCACCCATGGTGTATAACAGTCTCTAGAGTTTTGCAGAATTCAAAGTTGACATGCATAATATATACGTTAGGGTGCACAAGGACATAATGAAGAAGTGGAAGAAGCTACCTTTTATAGTCACTGACCATGTTATTTTCATTGTCTTGGAGACATGGCCTCCAGAATGGCATGCCCTAGATCTTGCAGAACTTGAGAAGGCGACAACACATAAGAAGAAGGACGATGCCAAGCTGAGCATCACACAATTGGTTGAGAAAAGGTGGAAGGAAACAACAATAGCTAAGGTAAGGGTAGTGTGCAAAGTGGCACAGAAAGTCGCCGAGCAGAAGAAGGCTGCAGAAGTAGCAGCAGTAACATAGGTGGCAGAGGCAGCAACCGCGAAAGAGGACAAGGGCCAAGCAATGTCCTTGCGGGGGCAGGAGGCAAAGGAAGAAGAAACAATAGAAGGGAGCAAAAACCCAGGGACCGCGTCCACATAGCGAAAGTGCCCACACACGGTAGAGAGAGAAGGACCGAGGAAGAAGGCCAAGGCCTCGAAATTGGCCCTTGACGCAATCACCTTAATCAAAGGTGACATCCATGACATCGGCGAGATGGTCCATGATGTCACAAATGAGGCACTTCACGATTTTATGTAGGAGCACCAGACTGCATTGGGGGCCCTCAGGGCACAGTTGCATGAGTTACAGGTGCGCCCCCCTCAAGTGGGTACCCTTTCCACCCACCTCGCAGCACGATCCTTGGCAGTAGAGCAGATGCTACATGCACGGATGTAAAACACAATAGTGTTGCCGGAAGGGGCCCTAGTAGTAGCAAATGAGGCCGACAGATTTACAGTTAACATGATTAAAGGCCTTGGCCTTAATTTGGCTGCCATTCTGTGTGAGACACTGTATCTGCTACAGGATGGGATAATGGCAGAACTGCGCACTAGGGAGAGCCGTGCGATCTAAGTTCTTAGTGAACAAAAGATAAACATGGAACAACTCAGTTTGTAGCACGTCGAATTGGTGTCGCAGAATCAACAGTTGGTGTAGGTGGTAGATGATGCTTGCTGACGCATCCTGGAGCTAGCTATCCCAACAGATCTACCAGTAGAGGTGTGAACCCATAGGTTGACAACCAGAGTCTACAAGGCTAGAGAAGAAATGACGAAGGTTCAGCTGGAGTTGAATATTTACATTGGTGAGCTACGGTTAAAGGCGCAACCTTCCACTCGCCCGGGAGGTCCAAGAACAGTGCGCTAGCACAATCGCAACAGGATTAGAAGAAATTGGAGGTGCAATGCAAGACTATATCACTTTGTTGGAGCAAGCACTTGAGGTCCTCAAAACTCTATAGGAGGACCCCAACATCCAGCACTTAGAGACAGAGGCACGAGAACTCTAGTAGCAATACGACAGTGTCTGAGGAATTGCATAGACAGTAGTCCTCACTCAACGACTTGTAAGGATGCAGCAAGCTAAGGCACTGAAGGAGTAGGTGGACGCAACATGATATAAGGAGACAGTTCTCAAAGCACACGTCCAACTGTGGATCAACGAGGCTTTCACTATCATGAAAAACATCGAAGGAAGCTCGCACACATACAAGAGATGCACACGTTAATGCAGAGAAGCACCCGAGATACAGAGGTCTCAGAACAGAGGATGCAACAGATTTAGCAAGTAGCGACTCAGTGCGTTGCCGACATCAGCATAGTTCAAGGACAGTTGGAGGAACTCCATGCCAATATCACTGCGCTGAAACAGTGACTCGAGAGCAAGTCACGATGTTTGTGTTGGGGGCCTATTGGGCATGGAATCCCTCGAGACATGTTTTGGAGCTAAAAGCCCATGTTTTGACCAAATGGTGTTGTAAAGACCCATGAATTGTGGGCACAAAAGTATGTTAGAGTCATAGAGCTGTCCACCCTAGTTTTGTAATGTATTGTATGCCTACCCATCATCCACGGACCATGGGATTGTATAAATAGAGCGATGCTCTAAGTGTAAAAGAGAAGGAAGATGCGATATCAAACGAGAATTCTAAGTGGTTGAGTCGCAAGTGTAAAGTGTGTCTTGGGTCGTAGAGTAGGAGAAGGCTCCGCAGCTGAGTGTGCATAGGCTTAGTAGTCCACATCTGAGTGCATATACCACTGCAGTTAAGTGCGCAAGGTGGAGTCGGGTCTGTAATTGGGGAAGAAAATAATAAAGAGAAGTTTTATCTTAATTTCATGTATCTGTTCTTGGGTTATTACATGTTTGGTATAAATTGCAAATACAGTGTTTATTTACTACACGCATTTAAATGAATGATTTATATTGCTAAGTATAACTTAACACATACAAGCAGGCTAAGTTAATCAACTAACAGTGGAATACTAGAAAGGACATGGGTAATAGCAGCATTCGGCCCTCGAGTAGGACTGCATAAAGGCAACATCTCACGCTGTGAGGTACGGGTAAGTGCACGTAGCGACCACAGACCACTTGAACTCATCACGCATCTCCACGGTGCAGAAACCTAGTTCTAGCACCCTCCCATATTACTTTAGGTGAAACCTCAGTCTACCCTCTGGGGAGGGTTGTCGAAAGGGCTATTAATACTAGGATTTGTTTGGCTAAATCACCTCTGAACCTGGGTCTGGCCCAACAAGCCAACAACACCTTATATATTGGGGGCAGTTTGATGGTTTTATCGAACTCCTCTACATTTCCATCCCACCTTCCAACCACGGCACTCAGTCCTTCTCTGACCACGTGTTAGGTCCCTATACTGCTAGTGTACCCCATTATTATTATTACGTGACCCCCTTATTTTATTGTTGTGCCCATGTAGTCCCCATTTTGTTATTATTGTGCTCCATAGAAGCCCACTATTGTTATTGTTGTGCCCCAACAATATTACTATTATGTAGGCTCTAATTATATTGGGACCCCTTCGAATCCTATATATAGAAAGGAGGTCTTGTTGTTCTCAGAGTGTTAATGGTGTGATTTGATGGACTAAAGTCTACAATGCTATGAAGCCTATTGTTTTGGGGTTATGATCTTGCAAAGTGCTAGTATACAATTATATTATGGGGAATGATACTATGAGATTCACTAAGGCATGAGGCTAAGTTTTCCTATGGGTTGAAGCTATGTTTTGGATATGCATGAAGCATGATACATGCGGGTGAAGTTAGAAGCTTTTCGTGTATGAAGAATTTAAGTTGGTGCTTGGCCAAACAAACTAGTGTTTCCAGTAAATTAACACTTACACAATACATTGATGAGTTGGTGCTAAACTAAAGAGATTGGTGCCTCTAATAAATTAGTCCCTATAAAAAATTATAATAAATTTTTTTGTAATTTTTGTGATTTTCTTTTATAAAAATTTCTACATTAAACTCTTGTATCCTCTGCGCGATTTGCAATTTCTGTGCGAAGATAATGTGGACTATAAAGACAAAATTATACTACTCACTCACCACTGTCATGTACATCATAAAAACAAACCATTCACTGGCATGTACATCATAAAAACAAGGATATCGCTGACACACGTCAGAAATATGAGAATTTGAATAAAGAGGCGTTGTTATTAGGTGAGATACTCCATCTTTAATAATTAGAATCTGCCAATGAAATGGAGAGACGCGTTTTTAAGGGATAAATAAAATATGATAAAACGATAATAACAACGTCAGTATCTCATTCCCAACTCTTCAATTTCACGAAATAAATTTGTGCACTAATGTCATTCTCTTGACACTTTAAAGTTGCAGTTCCACACAACGTCTCTGCAGATGGCTCACCGTCTATTTCACGTGGCCGATCCAGGTGGAAAGACTCCATCGATTTCAATACCTTTCATACGAATTAAAATTGACGCGTCGCAAGCCAGGTACTTGGTGCGCTCGATAACGAGTCAACGAATCCAAACGCGTGCAAAATGAAATGAAATACGCTCGAGATGAAATGAAACGCGGGAGAGGTTTCAAGTGTGGCGGCCTGAAGAGATGGGCATGGGCGGTAGCCGGAAGCGGATTCGAACCAGGCCCAAAGGCGCTCATTTCCTGGCACTGGAGACGATCTGTTGAAGAATCTTCCATGGAAAATCAAGAAAAAGAATTAGAGAATACGTTGGATTTTGGTTGAGGTTTATTATAATAAATATTTGTATATAATTTACATTTATTATTATTATTATTACCATTATTATTTTCCATTATTAAAAAATATAAACCATATTAAAAAATATAAAAATTTCGGGGGAAAAAGAGTAAATGCTTTAAATTGCTAAAAACATAAAAAAAAAAAAAAAAAAAAATTTCTAAACTTGAAACATAAACAATAAAATTTCGGGGAAAAGAGTAAATGCTTTGAATTGCTTTTAAAAAAAATTAAAAAACTTTCTAACATAAACCATAAGAAGATAAAAAATAAAAAAAATTATAAAATAATAATTTAAAAGATAAAACTAAAAATATTAATTTTATTATTATTAAATTCAAAGTAAAAAAAATAGTATTTATATTTACATGGAAGTTGGAGGTGAGATCTTTCTATTACATATAATAACAATGGCGTTCCCGACCTTCCGGCTCCTGTCTTAACTGGCATTGAGACACATACTAAAACATAACGAAACTAGAATCGCAGACCCCAACCTCCTGACTCACGACTTCCCTCTCAACGCGACCTGTCGACTTGCCTCATTTCCCAACCTACTAAACTCCCTCTTAACCCGACCATGTTCCAAGTGGGGCTCTCGCTATCTAATACAATATAAAATATACAATATATGAAGAATGTCTCGACTTCTCAGAAGTTGACTCACCACTCCTTTCAGAGGTTAGAGATTGAACATCAAACCTTTTCGAAGGACATACCTTCGGGGGTTAGAGGGTGAAGGAAAGTCTCTTGGTCAGAAGTTGGACATCACAACACAATGAAAGAACAATCTCCTGCCCCTACCTCCACACTCCTGACTTCCCCGTATTCTCGTCCTCTCAACTCCCGACTTCCCTTTTAGCCAGACTACGCAATGCGTTGACCTCACGTTATCCATTGTACTATACATTATATCAAGACCGTCCCAACCTCTGACCACAGGACTTGCCACCCCTTTCCAAGGTCAGGCATCGGGCCTTTCTATTTCACAAAAAATATTTGCCGTCTGCCCAACCTTCCGACTCCAGAGTACAATGCCACGTGAGAAAACACCCAAAAAAATTTGAAGTTTGTTATTCTCCTCACACAACCTCCTGATTGTCAACCTTCCTCATACCCCCACCGCATTGAAGGTTAGCATCACGACTTCTGACTACCCAACATTCATGCACTCCATATAGCAATAAATTATATATTGGTATGCATGCCAACCATAATTATCTTGCACACTTCCCTACTTACTTGTTTAAAACAAACACTGAAATAGGAAGCCACCATTAAAAAAAAAGAAGAAAACCATCCCCCCAATTCCCACCACAGAACCTCGCCTTGATTTTCGAACACCAGTGGTTGAAACCTCTCATCACTTGAACGATTAATTAACACATCTCATGTGAATTTATTGTTGGACATCCCAAGGACTTCAAGAAAATGTAGAGACTTTTTTGCTTTTCGTTCCCTATATTGCACTCTCTTCTATGCATCCTGTTTATGGTAGTTCTTTGGAACTTGTCTCTCATTACAAAATATCAAGTTCATATTCACTGCAACCATCCTCATTTCCGATAAACATATATTTTGATACACAATTACATTAGTTAATTTCATATATCTCATACAAAGATGACTTTTGTTTTACTCATCTACAACACACAAGATGGGAAAGAAAGGCAAATCCACGATGTCAAAGCAAGCCATATAACAAATCAAAGAACAACTAAAGGGAGCAGAAAATCCTGAACTAGAGCACTACAATGTCAACACAATTCTCATCTCCAAAGCCACTTTCAAAACAAAATTGACAGGTATGATGAAGTGGGAAGAAATATATAATTTCTTTGAGAATAGAACCTGGTTAAATTCCCAAACTTCAACACAGGGCAAAAATAGTCAGTTTGAAAAAATTAGAGGTACATAACTACACAATGTTGTTTCTAGAGCCAGAAACATTTCATTATTATGAGTTGGTTTGATGCATTAGGAAACATCTGGATTTTCCCACCTGTAGTGTACTAGATTGCAACAAAAATTATTATAGCCTCTTGGAATTTACAAGTACTCTCGGCAATTTACAAGCTTAGTCCTCCTAAAATCTCCTTGAACACCCAGTTTCTCGATAACTTCAACAACACAACGTGCATGAAGTGTGAAGGAAATTATGAAAAAATTGTCAAACAATGGTTATGAGAAGATAGAGAAGGCTTCAAAATTTAGTAATCAAAATAATATGTGATCACCGACCAATACCTCTCACTCTGTTAAACAAAAAATGAGATTTAAGACGATATGGCACAACCTGCTAGGTTTGAGCATTGGAATGAACATTTTTGTCCATAAACTCAGGGGAACACATTCTTACATTTTGGTTGTAGTTTGATTCGTTCTACTTGCATAAACTTAAACTCATAATGCCAAAATGAAACATATAAAAAATGATGACTTACTAGCTTTTTCTAGAGAAAACACATACATTTTCTAGCCCAGCGTGCCCACCCCACTGAACCTGACGAGTTTACAAGGTTTCCTTGTTTATGAATTTATTTCTTGACCACTGTCCACTCCAATATTGCTCTGCAACAAAACAAAAATGATTAAAAGATGAATCTAACAATTGCAAAACACATATTCAAATGCACAAACCCCAGCAAAATAAATCTAGTTGCACAACCTACCCTATCCAATGAGAGGGACTCTCCATAGGCTCAATATGAATAGCAACATTAAATGAACACTTTCTTCCAAGCACACTTGTTCTAACATTCCCACCTTGTTGTCAAAAAATTTTAACCATACCAACAAGCATAGTACTATCAGCAAAAACCTCAAATGGTTGAAATCCATCTCGACGAATGCACGAACTCTTTGTTC
This sequence comes from Pinus taeda, assembly GCA_000404065.3. Classification (NCBI taxonomy): domain Eukaryota; kingdom Viridiplantae; phylum Streptophyta; class Pinopsida; order Pinales; family Pinaceae; genus Pinus; species Pinus taeda. Next base: position 151,251 of record APFE031294604.1, read on the forward strand.
CTCTTACCTCTGTCTCACCACCAATATTCCTTCCATCATTTATGTGCACAAACCAATGAAAGAACATAAAACATAGAAAAATAAATATAGTCCATTCACATATAAAAATCCTATCGAAATAAAAACTACTTGATGCACCTGTTCTCTTCCAAGAGGCGTAGCACGAATATAATCCATTGGAGTTGTGATATTTACTACATGGTGGCTGGAATGAATGTTTTACCCCACATTTACAGAATATTGATTGAAATTCCATTCCGTGTCACCCACCACATTTTTACCACTAATAAAACTCAATGCTACAAATTGCTCACCCCCACGAATGTGCCCTTTTTCCAGTAGTCCATTTCTTCCATTCTCCAAAGAGGATCCATTGTTCTCATCTGCACCAACACTTTCTTTGCAAACACAACATTGGAAAAAAAACACAATGCTAAGAAATATTCACTTTCTCAGAGAAATGTCAACATGTTCAACATTCATGTTAAGGAATGATTTCAAGCAAATATTATTCCCATCATACTACTGATATTCTACTATGTACCATTGTCCACTTCATCATGTTGACAAATTATCAATGCTCTTTTCTTTTCCTGATACGCGACACTTTTGTGTGCATTTACTACATCGTTGTTATATCGATACCATTTTCAAACCACAGTTGCTTGTTACTTCAGTTGACATTCCTACAACAGAATTCAACTCAATTTTAATCTCTCTTTTCAATCTTCTTTTCCATCACACACGCTCAACAAGTATAACCATTAAAGTGCAAACACCTTACAGAAGAAATAAAATTTAATACTAAATAAACTTTAAATACTTACGATCACACTAGCATATTACACAAACACCCATATATATAAACAACATCTCTAACACTGAAACACACAAAAAACCACCACTTTCGCAGTCTCCTATAACAAATAAGGAATCACTCTACACAATCCACAGATACACAACACAAAAAATAACACTCAAATTTCATCGCATGGTCCCATAGTCGGGGTCAACTCTCTCCTCCCACCCCGCTATTCCTCCCCATTTCTCCCTCTCTCTGACCTACTTCCGCATAGTCGAGGTTGACTCTCTCCTCCAGCCCATTATTCCTCCCCACCCGTCCTAACCTCTGATCTTTGTTTTCATACTTGGGGCTGACTCTCTCCTCCCCCAGCTATTCCTCCCCACCTATCCTTACCTTCAACCTTAGTTGGAATAGTCAGGATCACCTCTCTCCTCCCCCAACTATTCCTCCCCACATAGTCGGCATAGTCGGGATAGTCAAGATCACTTCAAGTTCGTAGGTTGACTTCACACTCGCCTCATTTTAGACAAACCACTAGGATTTCCACCCTAGCAACCAACCAGTCATCATCACACGTGTCATCCTTTTATGACCAAGGACCACCCTTGGATGTTAAACCAACCAACCAATATTCAACATATGTACCATCCTTCATGACCAACGATGACACTCGGCTAACAGGCCCACCAACAACTAGCCATCATGTGTACCATCCTTTTATGACCAACGACAACACTTGACCTTCACACCAACCAAACCATGCAAGTCACGTGCAGGGTTTACCTCTCGGGGGAGCCGCAAGCTGCACCCAATCTACACTATAAATCTATATCACTGCTCTCTCAGGCACATCCAACTTGTTTCCTGCCTTCACCAAGAATCGAAAAAGGGATCCCTCCCCTCCCATTTCGAATGCATTAAATGAAATCCCTCATCCCCACCCTTGAAATAGGGTTGACATCTATATCCACCAGGGCTTTGCATAAGATATTCCCATACCCACACCCCTACTTCATTCCAACAAGTTTCACTATTTCAAATGTTCTCTAGTGTTAGCCCTCCAGAGCTTCACCCCTAGAGTTGTCAATGTCTTCTGAGCCCTTCTACTTTTTGCCAACTATGACAGGGAAGTCTAGGCATGGCAGATCTAATGCTCCAATGCTCATTTTTCTCCATGAGTTTGGATTCCACTCCCAAAGGGGTTACACCTCTCCTTGCACAATTTCTTTCTTCCCTCACTATTCTGAGGCTTGTAAGAAGCTTCATGCTTCTATGCAGGACCTTCCGCTTCCTAGCCACCAAGGCGAAGATGCTAGTGGCAGATACCCAACCTCCTAAAAATGGAAGGCTAGAAAAACCTTCCTTCAAGCATGTCGAGGCACCATCATAGGCAGAAGAAGAAATAACTTCATCAACACGGGCATTGTCCCCTCTCTAGTGTAGAAGCACATAAATCAACAACCGAGAAGAATATCCAAACCCTTCCCACATAGGTGGTCTACATGTAACCTTTAATACTCATAAATGAGTCTCTGAGACCTATATATTCAATTATCTGTTTCTTTTGACTAAAGTTATCTTTTTAAAAATAAATGGAGTTGAGCTGAGGGTTCCCACTTTCCCTTTACTTATATTCTCATGATTTGTAGTTGTTCATTGTTCGGCTAGTTCCACATTCTCCCAAATGGAAACAAACTTCACACACATCCTAATTAATAAAAAAAAATTGGTAAATTTGTCATCGATACTTATTTCATTTTTTTTCTTCACAATTGTACAAACATCTATTGCAATAAAAAAAATTTACTTCTAAAATCTCCATAACCAAGATAAAACAGAAAAGAAAAAAAATATCGACAAAACATAATATAAATATATTATATATTATATAGCAAAAGACCACACAATCCACGGATACATCGCAAAAAAATCTCATTTAACTGCATTCTCTAACCAGCAAAACTGCAGTTCAAAACAACTAACATCCAAAAACAATTACGAAAATTTCACATGAATATGTTTCCACCAAGCACTCCAAATTCATATTTGAGTCACCTCAAAAACATCTCCACAATTAAAAAAACATGAAATACGAAACAATCCCATAAAAAAATTCCATCAAGCCTCAAATGCTAAATGAGGCTATCCAGAGGCAGTAGTGGAAATTCCCAATTAAATCTGTATTTGGAGAAATCGAGGAAACATTTCCATTTTCAATAACATCATTCAAACCTTGAACCTATTCCACACGAGACCCAAATCTTTCTAAAAACGAGACAACATCCACAATTTCCGGTTTCATAATCTAGTCACCATATCATATACCTTTAGATGCACTTCCATAAAACCAAACATAAGTACTTTTCCTTGAATTACATGAAAAGGTACATAGCCTACACATTTACTATTTATAGCCATTGACATAATATCAAGCAATCTTGAATTGAATGCCCACTCATCTCCAAAATAATCTAAGCTTCATTCAATTGAAACTCAATGAAACTCAAAATTTTCAACCTATTCAAGTGTCCAAATAGACATTGAGCCGTTGTTCACAAGAAAAACTTGTTGGTTCCTATGTAATCCTAATTCCATACACCACATGTTAGGGATAGGAACAAATAAAAAACCCCATTTCTTTCTTCTCAAATCCAACTAATATATTGTGTGGCCATAGGAATTGTACTCCTCATGATATTTGTCTGAATACAACCAGAATAACCTCCCTTTGTGAAACACAACCTCCTTTGGGGAATTACGCTACCAAAAGGGGGTTTTGTCCTTCTCCAAAACATTTCCATTCTTGTGCAAATAAAAATATGTGATTCCATGTTTTTACACACGTGTTTCATCATAACCCAATCATACTTCCATGAACTAATTTTCTCTCACAAAGAGAAGAATCCCCACTCACCAACAGTCACACTCCCAATATTTCTATAGGTCTTCGTAAAATGGTTTACTATGTAATAATTCTTTGAATGCACAAATTGTCCATGTCTAGTGAATAGAACCATCAATCCAAATGTACATTGAATTATGTGCTTAGAGTCCAGAAAAGGAAAAACCAACCTACAAATATGTCCTTTGTTGTTCAGGTAAGATCAAAAAAATAAGGCACCTTCCATACAAGCTGCCAAAGAAATAAATCCAAATTCCCTCTCACTACATCCATTTCAAGGAGAAATAAAAATCGGATCCTCCAACAAAAAATTCCATCCTTTACATACTAGCTGAAATTTTATTTGTACCAATAGAGGAAGCCAACAAAATACAAGCACAAGAATATCAAATGGAAAAAGATCACAAATACTTGTATCCATTAGAAAATCAACAAATTTCGTGAAACCATACCAAATATTGCAAGTCACGTTGCTAAGGATAAAATCTGAAAAAGAAATCATCCTATCGAATGTGAAAATTATATTTAAAGTGGTACAAAACATCCTTCACAAAAATTGAAGGACAATTTCAAAAATGACTAACACTGTTGAAAAACCAATTATTTTTTTAAACAACATTTCAACTAATAACACTTCAAAAACAACATAAACTAGAAAAAAAATACAAAATGATTTTTCCATAATGCCCAAAACATTTCACATCAAGGTCAGGCTCCCGTGCAACTCACTTCTATCTAACACAATTCTAACCTCCGATTTCCCAACCATCATGAGCTCCACCACCACTATCATTCTATTTTTTGCAATCTTCGTGACAACAACCACTTTCGGTTACTTCCATATTCTCAAACATTGAAACTACCATATTAAAAAACCAAAAACATACACAACGCAAAGTTTTGTTAAAAAAAATACAATTTTCGTCAAAATAACATGATAAAAAAATTATCACTTCTTCATTTTTTTCTCAATTTTTGTGCCACCAACAATTTTCTTGTACTTGCATCATTTCAAACATGGAAACCACTGTAGTAAATAACCTTAAAAATATACCACGCAAAAATTTGATAAAAAAACAAAATTTCTTCAAAACAACATCATATAAAAAAGAAACACCCATTCTTCTTTAAAAATATTTTCTTTTTGAAAACAACGCTTTTTTTAATACATTTACAAATTTTCCAATGTTAAAAAAAAAAATACTCTTTGTTCTATTTTAACTTATTATCAACTAACTATGCTACAAAATAACATTTGCGGTAAAACAAATATTTCTTAAATCACATTCCCCTTGCACGCCCAAAATAGAAGTACAACAAAAAACATATATGTCAGCCTTTTCCTATGGACCAACTAAATTCTACCACAAACCATCCTCACATTTGTCCACCCGACTATCTCCAAGTCCCACTAACAATAGAAAAATGTTCAACTTCTCTCAAAATTAGCTTCATATTTTTTTTTTTTTTTTCAATTAAATATTCTTCGTAAATAAAATTTCCATAAATAAAACATCTTACAGATTACATTCGCCCCATGCCAGAAACACAAGAACGAACAAAACCATGCACGCCTGAGTCTCCCTCCCCACCAACTAACTTCTACTCTTTACCATCCGGACCTTTGTCCACCTGAATGTGAAAACGTCCAACCACCAATAGAAAAATGTTTTAATTACTTTTTGTGCCACTAATCACATTCAACTCTTTCAAGGTATCAAAACATTAAAACTTTGAAGTTAGACATGCAAAAGTTATATATCCTTCCCGAAACATTTCTAAAATAGAAAAAACTAAATGCAACCACATTTATATAAATACAATTTTTTATTATTTAAAAAACCAGCAAACCACCACAACACCTTCTATGTTGGGGTTGCTCTGATGGTTTCAAACTTCATGACCACCGCACTCAGTCAAGCTCTGATCATGTTTCAAACTTCATGACCTGTGTCCACTCAACTATCGCACTCACCCCAGCTTTAACCACATTTCAAATATTATTTCTCTAATTTTTGTGTCACGCCTATCACTCTCCTCTACTTTCTTCCAATCGCATTTTTTTCAATTCAACCTCCATGTTGTCCCTTCCTCCACCCTCACCTCCATGCACATATAGTGTTTCTCCTCGGCAACTCCTGAAACATAAATACTTTCTTCTCTTTTCAAAGAACAATACATATCAAATAAACTTGATTCTTATATACAAGTCGTAACAAATTCTATTATCTAAACAAAATAAACAATGCCATATCCTACTTTGTACTTGTCACGTGCCACCAATTTTCAATGACAAGAGTCGTTGCAAATTAGATAAGCTCGCCCACACCTATATTACTCCCACTCACTACAAGAAAAACACTTGAATCATATCCAAATAAAATTTATACCTATCCCAACTTCTACACCACTTTTATGCTATCACTATAATGAGTCAAGAAAATTGGAAAGAAAAATACAGTTTTTTTTAAAAACAAAACCATAGCCTACGTGCAATTATCTGACCACCGAACTCTTCCTACATCCACAAGAAGTGCCCTCCTCTTTCCATGCTCGCATGCTGTTCATGCACCTCAATTGGAAATTTGATCAATCCCAGCTGAATAATACATCCAAAATTACAAGAAAAACTCGGCTAAGAAGCAACACAAACCGTTATTCTCTTCCATCTTTAAAATGCCCATATTCTCTTCAGTGTTGGAACGTTCCATTTGGTAACATGTGGTTCCCTCTTGACATGCCATGCTCGATCCATTGCCACAATGCTTGAACCCCATCGATCAAAATACATTTTCTCTATTTTCCAATGGATAGAATCAACTATTACCAGTTGCCTCTTGACATGCTACCGTCACCACCATACCCACCCTTTTCTCTCAGATGACCCTTCGATCCACTGCCACCACGTATCAATGACCCTTCGACCTGCCTCTCATCCTAGCTTTCCATCGTTCTCTTAGATGAAGAATATTCCACCACGACTTCATCCCGACCATTAAAAATAAGAAACAATAATTTTCATCGATGGAATTCCACCATCAGTTGAAATATATATGCTATCGGTGAAACATTTATATAAATACGTTTTTTTTAATTTAAAAGCCACCAAAACACCACATCACCTTCTACTTCAGGGTGGTCTGATGGTTTTATCCAACTCCTCTGCATTTCCATCCCGTCTTCCAACCACCACACTCAATCTAGCTCTGACCACGTTTCAAACTTCCCTACCTCCATCCACCTGACTACCACACTTGCCCTAGCTCCAACCACATTTCAAATATTCTCTCTTCTTTTTTCACTGTGCCTATCACTCTCCTCTACTTTCTTCCAATCACATTTTGTTTAATTAAATCTTCCCCATTGTCCCTTCCTCCTGCCTAACCTCCATGCACCTATAGTGATGATCCTTGGAAGCCCCTAAAATATAAATCCTTTTTCTTCTCTTTTTAGATGACATTACATTTGAAACAAACATGATTCTTTTAAACAAGTCATAGCAAACTCTACCACCTAAACTAAATAAACAATGCAATCTCCTACTTCGTACCTATCACACACTACCAATATTCAATCACAAGAGTTGCTGCAAATTCGATCAGCTTGCACATGCCTATCTTACATCCACTCACTCCAAGAAATTGACTCAAATCATATCCAAATACAATTCACACATGTCCCATTTTTGACACCACTTTTTTGGTACCACTATAATGAGACGAGACAACCAAAAAACAAAATATAGTTTTTTTAAAACTATAAGCACAACCCACATGAAATTATCTGACTACTCACCACTTTGTATGTCTACAAGCAGTCCCCTCCTCTATCCATGCCCATATGTTGTCCATCTGCCTCAATTGGAAATCCAATCAATCCTAGTAGAAGAAGACGTCCAACAATACATAAGAAAAACTCGACTAAGAAAAAACACAAATCGTTCTTCTCTTCCATCTTTAAAGTGCCCCTATTTTCTTCAGTGTTGTAGCATTCCATTTCGAAATGTGTGTTTCCCCTTTGACATGCCATGCTTGATCCATTGCAACAACGCTTGAAATCCATCGATCAATATACATTTTCTCTAGTTTTCAATGGCCAATATCGATTTTTGATTATTTTTCTTGACACACCATCGTCGCCACCACGCCCACCCTTCACTCTGATATGACCCTTAGATCCACTATCGCCACGTCTCGATGCCTCTTTGACCTCCCTCATTAGAGGAAATTTCACCCTAAAAGTGCCCATGAATTTTTCATATAATTTCCATGTTATAATATGTTAACCAATTAAAATCCTTTAAATTTAAAAATAGTACATGTAAAGAAGAAAACTACTGTTTTTTAATTTATTTTTGGATTATCTCCTTATAGGTTTATCCAAATTTCAATTGTAGACACTCATTGGATGTGGAATTAAATTACAAATCCAATGAGTACCCATTATGCATACTTTTGAGAAGACCCACATTGATAAAAATTGAAGATACATTAAAAGAGTGCATTGAACATGATTTTTTAATGTATGTTCACGTTTTTATAAATGTGGGTCATCTCAAAAGTATGCATAATGAATACTTTTTGGATGCATAAATTAATTCTATATCAAATGAGTGTCTACACTTGAAATTTGAGTAAACCTATAAGGAGATAAACAAAAATAGAATTAAAAAAGAGTTTCTTTCTTTTTGCTCCGAAATTCCTAGCTCTTATTTTATTAATCTTTCTTAGGAGGCCACTTTTATGCTGAAATTTCCTCTAATAAGCATCCCAGTTGTCCATCATCCTCTTAGGAAAAGAATCTTCCACCAATCCTCCATCATGGCCATTGAAAAATAAGAAAAAATAATTTCCATCGATGGAATCTCACCATGAGTTGAAATATATACCTCAATGAAACACACACACACACACACATATATATAAAACCAACAAAAGACCGCAACACCTTCTACATCGGGGTTGGCTTGATGGTTTTATCAAACTCCTCTACATTTCAATCCCACCTTTTGACCACCGCACTCTATCCTTCTCTGATCACATATTAGGTCCCTATACTGCTAGTGTACCCACTTATTTTTATTATGAAACCCCCTTATTTTATTGTTATGCCCATGTAGTCCCATGTTGTTATTATTGTGCTCCATAGAAGCCCACTATTGTGATTGTTGTGCCTCTACAATATTAATTTTTTGTAGGCTCTGATTATATTGGAACCCCTTAGACTCCTATACATAGAAAGGAGGTATTGTCATTTGTATCATCCAAGAATTGCTCATTTGTGTAATGTAGATGAGGTTTCCCCCTCAAAGAGTCTTGTTTTGAAGTCACTCATCTATCTCTTATCTATTCTGTGAGTTGGTTTCATAAAATTTGGTATGAGAGCTTTGGATTCTAGGGTTTCACTACTTCAAATAGGTCATCGTAGAATTTTTGCTATAATGTTTTTTCTTTGACGTTTCAGAAGCCGAAATTAAAACCCATTTGAACTGAAAGCTTTCTGAATCTTGTGTCTGAATTTCAAATCCTGTCTCACTATATTTTTGGAGATATGGGTTTAGGAAGTTAGGGTTTATGTAAAATCCATAATTCCATCTCAAAAAGGTCATCATGGAATTTGTGTTATAACTTGTTTTCTACTGTTAGAAAAATTATATATTACAGAGCAATGGAACACATAAAATATTGTAGAAATATAAACGTAGAAAACACATAAAACAAGAGAGACATAGATTTACATGGTTCACCTAGTTTGGGCTACGTCCATGGAGAAACAACTAGTCCTTCTTGTTATATTATCTAGGAAACTGAAGAGATACAACCTACAACAGATCCATTGTAACACCTTCTTCGCTCTCAATCTCCTCACTCTTCTTCACTTAGAATACAGATCTACATAAACGAAATACAATTCCCTCATATGTAGTGAGGGGTTGCCTTCTAGGGAGAAAAACTCTAAAGTAAACATAACTTCTACCATCAGATCATCCACCTAACGAGGGGCCCAGATTGACTAGAAATTACTAGACTTTTACAAGGCAATTTTACATATGTTTTTAGCTTCAGAGGCGCTGCCCCCGAACTCCCTAGCCAGGGGGGATTAGCCCCCCTAGACCCCCATGGGGGGACAAGTCGCCCCCCCCAGTGGAGGAGTGTATAATCTTCCTAGGGTATACATTCGGCTGAGACCTTTGAATATAAAAGATAATCAGGCTCCACACCCAACATCTACAAATCTTGGAAAATTGAAATTAAAACCCATTTGAGCTGAAATCTCTATATCACGTGTACAAATTTCGAAACTTGGTTTGCAATATTTTAGGAGATATGATCCAAGGAATCTAGGGTTTTTGCAAGCTACCAAATTCCATCTCAAACAGGTGACCTTGGGAAAATCGTCATAACTTTCTCTCTGAGCATCGTATTCAAATTTCATAAAAGGTGAAAGAAAGAGGAAGGATGATAGTTTCTGAGGTATCATTTTTAGGAGTGAAGGTCGAAATAGTGACATGTGGAACTTTATACTTGTTCACTCTACTAAACTTGTCTATAATCTAGACATTGTAAGAAATTAGGCATAACCCTTTCTTGACAAATCCAATCTCGATAAGATCTATGGAGGTGGAAAGAGGACTCAGAGGGCTACCACAGTATGAATTTCAGAACTTGGAGATATGAAATCACAGAGTTACAGTCGTTTCAATATAGAGCTCCTAAAAGAAATAAAAATAGATATGAGGAAGTTTGATGGCAAGGATCGAGTAACTTGGATACTACAGATGGAGCAATATTTTGATCTACATGATGCAAAACTATTACAAAAGGTATGCATCTCATCTTTATATTTAAAACCAAATCAGTTTGTATGGTATAGAGGGATTTTTTCTCATAAACCTCTTGTCACCTCATCAATTTCCATAGAGGAAATGATAGCACATTATGAGGATACAAAGAGAAACACCTTATTTAGCCAATTGATAAATCTCAAACAAAAGGGTTCAATGGTAGAGCACATTAAGGACTTCCAAAAATTGAATATAAGGTTAAATGATATTCCATAGAAGAAAAGGATTGATGTCTTCATAGGGACTTTAAAGGATAAGATCCAACATGAGGTTCACCTTTGGGAACCTGATTCATTGGAGAAGACATATAGGTTGGCAAGAAAAATCAAGAGAAATTTTTTTATACAAGGTTGATGCCACAACAATTGGAAGAAAAGAGAACAAAGGGGCTTTGTTACAGTTGTGATAGAAAATACACTAAAGGTGATAAGTGTGTCGAGAAGAAATTGATTTACATAGATGGGGAAGTGAAGGAAGAAAAGGAACAAGAAAAATTGAAAGAAGAGGATATCCACAAGGAATAAACCCTAGAGAAAGAATAAATGAATATGACCATATCTTGTAATGCATTGACAGGAATTACCACTTCCCAACCTCTAAATATAGAAGGACATATCAAGAAGAAAAAGGTAATAGTTTTGCATTATTTAGGTAGTACCCACAATTTTATTCATTGTATGATAGCCAAGGAATTGAATTGCTTCCTATATCTAGCACCAGAGTATCAAGTAATGATTGCAAATGGAGGAACCTTAAATTTCTCTAGAAAGTGCCATAATCTCAAGCTATCCATGGAAGAATATGTCTTGAATAGTCCAATTCTTTCCATTCCAATTGGTGGTGTTGATGGTTTACTAGGAATCCAATGGTTACAATCTTTGGTGATAATATCTTTCAATTTTCAAGAACTTTTCTTGGTTTTCTTTTGGGAAGGAAAGTAAATTGAATTAAGAGGTATCGCAGGGAAACCAAGAAAGATAATTAGCTCTAATTACATGATAAGTCTTCTAAAGAAAAAACAGTGGGGCATAATATGTTAACTATAGGTTCAAACATCAAGATCATCTATTTCTCTAGATCTCCAAAAATTCTCAGACAATCATTCTAAGGTTCAAGAAGTGGAATATCGCATTGATCATCAATGACAAGTTCTTCGACTCTTAAATGATAACCTCACTTTCACGCAAAATCGAATGAAACAATAGGAAAGTCAACATCGCAACAAAAGAAATTTTGATGTAGGTGACTCGGTATTTTTACAGTTACAACCATAAAATACTATGGTCCTTACAAGGTGTTGCAAAAGATTGATACTACGGAATAAAAATTGGAGCTTCCAACATCTTCTCGTGTGCACCCAGTTCTCAATGTTTCATGCTTAAAGAAGGTTATAGGTGACAATATCCTAGTTCAAACAATATTATCGAAACTTGATGAGGAAGGGAAAATCATATTGGAACCTGAAGTAGTCATGGAATCAAGAATCTGACAACTACGAAATCGATCAATTTCAAAATATGTCGTCAAGTGGAAGAACTTACCCACTGAAGACTTCAAATGGGAGGATGATAATTTTATACAGAATCATCAAAAGCTACTCAAGCATTGAGGAAAACAATTTTTTTGGAGGAGAGGGGTATGTTAGGTCCTTATACTGCTAGTGTACCCCCTTATTATTATTATCCAACCACCATATTGTATTGTTGTGCCCATGTAGTCCCCATGTTGTTATTGTTGTGCCCCATAGAAGAACGCTATTGTTATTGTTGTGCCCCTACAGTATTATTGTTATCTAGGATTTTATTATATTCAGACCCCTTAGACTCCTATATATATAAAGGAGGTATTGTCATTTGTATCATCCAAGAATTGTTTATTTGTGTAATGTAAAGGAGGTTGCCCCCTCGAAGAGGCTTATTTTGAAGTCGTAGATCTATCTCTTCTTCTATTTTACGAGCATTTCATAACACCACGTTTCAAACTTCCTGACATCCATCCACCTGACTACCGCACTCACCCTAGCTTTGACCACATTTCAAATATCCTTTCTCTACCGTTTTTCACCATGCTGATCTCTCTCCTCTACTTTATTCCAATCACCTTTTTTCTTCAATTCAAACTTCCCCATTGTGCATTTTCTTCCTCGGCAACCCCTGAAACGTAAATCCTTTTTTTTCTCCTTTGAGACGACATTACATATCGAACAAACATGATTCTTATAAATAACTCATAACAAATTCTATTATCTAAACAACACAAATGATTTCGTCTCCTACTTCGTACCTGTCACACACCACTAATTTTCAATCAAAAGAGTCACTACAAATTCGACAATCTCTCCCACATATTACTTACAACCACTCATTGCAAAAAAAAAACTTGAATCATATCTGAATACAATTAATACCTACCCTGATTTCGATACCGCTTTTGGGCTATCACTATAATGAGTTGAGATAACCAAAAATAAAAATACAGGTTTTTAAACCCAGAACCACATCCTGCATGCAATTATTTAACCAATCACATATTACTGTGTCCACAAGAATTCCCCTCATCTTTCCATGCCTAGACATTGTCCATCTAGCTCAATTGGAAATCTCATCAATCTGAGATGAATAATACATCTAGGAATAAAGAAGAAAACCTTAGAGAATTAGCAACAAAAACCATTCTTCTCTTCCATATTTAGAACACCCATATTCTTTTGGGTGCTAGAACATCCTGTTAGTTCCAGTCTTCACAGCCTGTCACCACGGATCAACATGAGTTGTTACTATGTCTAGTTTTGTTAGATGTTTTGCACATGATGTTCAGCACAAAACATGTCACAAGTGTGTCCATGAGAAGAAGCTCCGAAAAATATTTCCAATGGTATATCACACTCCTATAACCGGCTCTCGGATTAGAATATATGATTGAAATGAATGAGTGATTCTTGGTTATGCATGTTTTGAGGTCATTTGTTGCACACAATGACAAGTTTAGTACAAAATTAGTTTGTGAAATAATGGTAAGAAAATTTTCAAACATGAAAGATGTTTTTGTTCATCGCATACCAAATAACAAAAACCTCCTTCAATTTATGTACAGTTGCTACTATGTGGGAGATATACAGTGATATTTGGAGCTTACATTAAAACAAAGCAAATGTTTCATATTTTTCACTGTTTTAGTCATTTTAGTGCGGGACCATTTTACAACAGATGGAAATTAATTTTGAAAAACCCAAAGAGAGTTTTCTTAAAAATGAGCCATATAACAAAAACCTCTTTCAGTTTATTCACAGGTGTAATGAATTGGTATATGTGACTAGATCTTTATAGCTCATTTTTACAAATTTAAATTTTTAATGATTTTCTGTTTTAGAGATGATTTTGTGGAACATATTGCGAGAAACTGGAAACAAATTTCTCAAATATGAGAGACATTTTCTCCAACATGATCTTATCTACAAAAACCTCTTTCATTTTTGTAACAGGTGCTATGTTTTATGAGATACAAGTTCATCTTCAACACCTCTTTTCAGAAATTTGGCCCAAGTTTAATGTAACTGATTCTATTTTGAAGAAAATGGTTGAGCTCAATTCCCTTAGTACAAGGATGAGAAAATGTATATATTTTATGAATTTCATAGTGTAGGGGTTGGAATTGGGCAGAGGGTTGGACTTTTGGGAAAGCTTGGAGCTTCATTGTATACTCATTTCAGCAGTTTGGCAAAGGAATAGACCAGGGTTTGCAGCACTTTATGGGATTCTTGTGGCATCTTGATTTGGTATTGTGTTTCCTTCTGTAGTTGTAAGTTTATGTGTGTTTTATGTATGCCATCATATCTCTTTGCTTCATCTTAACTAAATGAAACAAGGATAAAGGTAGAATTCATTGATTTGTAGTGCTCTACCTAGGGTTTGTTTAGTTATTTTTGTTTTTAGTTGTTTGAAGAGGATCCCTGAGACTTTCATGCCTTGTTCAACTCCTCACTTATCTAAAATCTCTCAATCTCATTCAATTTGAAGTACCAAACCATTTGCCTACCTTTCCCTATAGAGATCTCTGCAAAACTGAGCCTCATTCCCTGGACCCAAATCTGCCTTTGACATTTGAGCCAACAAAACCTCATCAAATTCAATCAAATTCTTTTGAACATATACCTAGCCTAAAATCAGTCTTCACATCAGTCATCTCAAGCCTCATTGATCATATTTTGCTGAGATTGACAAGGAGAGAGCCCTCTCGCGACCTGGTAGGGCTAGCTACCAGGTTAAGTGTGGTTTGATGTTACCATGATTCTACCTTTGTCAGCCTGAGGTAGATTTAGGCACTAACATAGTGGCGACGATACTGGGGAAGAAAGGTTTATTTGTTCATTAGTGTTCTTTGTTTTATAAACTACAGATTGCTTTGAGAGTGCATAAGTAGATAAACGCTACTTCATTCAATCTCCGGTCTAGTCTTATAAAATGAACATCTGACTTGCAAATTGCCCCAGTACATGTATCAAGTTAGATCTAATTGTTGATGGTGGACATCAATCAAACATATATGAAGGCTAAAACATTCACCTGATGACTCCAACTCAATCTAGAGATTCCAATGCTCACCGATCCATTCATGTACTAAAATAAAATGCTAGGGTATGTGGCAAACCCTGTGTTTTGTGAAGTTTTAAAAGAAGTTGGAGATCAGTTAGTGGATATTCAAATTGATGAAGTATTTTTCATTGTCGTGCTTCAATTTTTGAGATCTCCGAAGTTTCCTCCTAAAGCTAAAACTGGTTTCTTTAAGTTAGTTGCTGAAAAAATTGAGAAGGAGATTTAGTATTTAAATGATCAGATCCAATCATATGAATTCCGAGATCCCAAAAAGTTCTTGGAAACTCTCCCTCCTTCAAAACAAGAAACAATAGAGCTACCCATGGATATTTGCATTGCTAGTTTGCAGCAGGAAGCATGTAGTGAGGAGTTGGGGCAGCAAATAGAGTTTGGTTTTTCGATCCTATTGCAATGTACATGGAAATATCTTTTAGTTTGAATGATAGATCAAATTTTCTTTTACATAAACAGACTCATTATGTGCATGTATGGCTATCATCATTTACATTTGTGTCCTGGTTGAAGCACTCTCAAGCAGCATCCTTGTCATAGTTACTTGATTGGTTGATCTGGAATTACAACGTTACTTGATCTATCGATTTTGTAGCAAAGTAGGTTAGATTTGTACATAAATAATTTTCTTGAGGCAACATTTCAGTTTTCAGTAATTGTTTATGTACTGGTTGTAGTATGTATATGTTTTTGGATTAGTATGAGTTGTTTTGGGTTTGCAGTTGTTTGACCATCCATGCCCAATGGATGAGGCATTTGGTCTATGGTGTTCTTGACACCTCCAAGGAGCTGCCATCCCCAATGGAGCCGATGTTAGTTCTAGTCTTCGCAGTCTGTCACTAGGGATCAACATGAGCTATTATTATGTCTGGTTTTGTTAGAAATTTTGCACAAGATGTTCAGCACAAAACATGTCACAAGTGTGTCCATCAGAAGAAGCTCGAAAAAATCTTTCCAATAGTATATCACACTCGTGTAACCGGCTCCCGGATTAGAATATATGATCGAAATGAATGAGTGATTCTTGGTTATGCATGTTTTGAGGTTAGTTGTTGCATACAGTGACAAGT
Source organism: Pinus taeda (assembly GCA_000404065.3). Classification (NCBI taxonomy): domain Eukaryota; kingdom Viridiplantae; phylum Streptophyta; class Pinopsida; order Pinales; family Pinaceae; genus Pinus; species Pinus taeda. Next base: position 167,476 of record APFE031294604.1, read on the forward strand.
TTAGTACAAAATCAGTTTGTGAAATAATGGTAAGGAATTTTTCAAAAGTGAAAGAGGTTTTTGTTCATCACATACCAAATAACAAAAATATCCTTCAATTTATGCATAGGTGTTACTATGTGGGAAATATACAGTGATATTTGGAGCTTACATTAAAACAAAGCAAAATTTTCATATTTTTTTATTGTTTTAGTCATTTTAGTGCGGGGCCATTTTAAAATATATGGAAAGTAATTTTGAAAAACCCAAGAGGTTTTTGTTAAAAACCAGCCCTGTAAAAAAAACCTCTTTCAGTTTATTCAAAGGTGTCACGAATTGGTATATGTGACTAGATCTTTATAGCTCATTTTAACAGATTTAAATTTCTAATGATTTTCTCTTTTAGAGATGATGTTGTGGAACATATTGCGAGCAAATGGAAATGAATTTACCAAATTTGAGAGATTTGTTTCTCCAACATGACCTTATCTACAAAACATCTTTCATTTTTGTAACAGGCACTATGGTTTAGGAGATACGGGTTCATCTTCAACACCTATTTTCAGAAATTCGGCCCAAGTTTAATGTAATTGATTCTATTTTGAAGAAAATGGTTGAGCTCAATTCCCTTAGTACAAGGATGAGAAAATGTATATATTTTATGAATTTCATAATGTAGGGGTTGGAATTTGGCAAAGGGTTGGACTTTTGGGAAAGCTTGGAGCTTCATTGTATACTCATTTCAGCAGTCTGGCAAAGGAATAACCCAGGGTTTGCAACACTTTATGGGATTCTTATGGCATCTTGATTTGGTATTGTGTTTCCTTCTATAATTGTAAGTTTACATGTGTTTTATGTATGCCATCATCTCTCTTTACTTCATCTTAACTAAATCAAACAAGGATAAAGGTAGAATTCATTGATTTGTAGTGCTCTACCTAGGGTTTGTTTAGTTATTTATTTTTTCAGCTGTTTGAAGAGGATCCCTGAGACCTTCATGCCCTATTCAACTCCTCACCAATCTAAAATATCTCCATCTCATTCAATTTAAAGTACGAACCATTTTCCTACCTCGGCTCATAGAGATCTCTGCAAAACCGAGTCTCATTCCTCAGACCGAAATTTGCCTTTCACATTTGAGGCAACAAAACCTCATCAAATTCAATCAAATTCTTTTGAATATCTACCTAGCTTAAAATCAGTCTTCACATCAGTCATCTCAAGCCTCATTGATCATATTTTTCTAAGATTGAAAAGGAGAGAGCCCTCTCCCGACCTGGTAGGGCTAACTACTGGGTTAAGCTTGCTTTGATGTTACCCTAGATTCTACGTTTCTCAGCCTGAGGTAGATTTAGGCACTAACACATTCCATTTGGTAACTTACAGTTCCCTCTTAACATGCCATGCTCCATTCATTTCCACAACGCTTGAACTCCATCGATGAAAATACATTTTCTCTATTTTTCAATGTCCAACATCAATTATTTCTGGTTGGCTCTTGATGCTCCATTATTTCCACCACGCCCACCATTCACTCTTAGATGACCCTTTGATCCACTTTTGCCATGTCCTGATGAGTCTTCTACCTCCCTCTCATCCCAACCGTCTATCATCCTCTTAGATGAAGAATATTCGACCAAGTCTCCATCGCAACTATTTAAAAATATGAAAATTTAATTTCCGTAAATTAACTTCCGCCCTTCAATCCACTTCTAGCATGTATCAATGCCTCTTCAACCTCCCTGTCATCCTAGTCACCCATCATCCCCTTAGATGAATAACATTCCTCGAAGACTCCATCCTCGCCATTGAAAAATAAGTAAAAATAATTTCCATTGATGTACTTCCACTGTGAGTTGAAATATATATGCCTATTGGTGAATAATTATTTAGAATTTTAAATTTAGTTAATATAATTATATTTAAAGGGCTTGAGTTTGCAATTTGATTAAGTAGGATGATTCTAAAGTAAGGATAATTTTAATGGGATATAAAAAATACTCACATGTAATAACATCAGGTGTAATTATTTGGTAGGATTTCATAGTAGTGATAGATCAGGTACAACCCATAGGGTTACTTTAATTGGTTGAGCCCTTATCATTAAAGCACCTTTGTAATCGAGTGGCCATGGGTTTAATTGTCTAGACACCTTTGGGGTCAAGCTCCATGGTTATGTGACAGGAAGTGATTCCTTTCGGTGGATCTTCCACATGCAATTAATTGAGCAATTCTCATAATAGTAATAAGTTGGAGAAGATACAAAAAATATAATTATATTATAGTAATGCTAAATTGGAGAAAATATAAAAAATATAACTATACTAAGGGTTGATATTGTTTATATTAGCTAGCTCAAATTTTTGATAGAATCAATGTTCCTAGATCCCTATATTTTAACTCATAAATTAATTTATAAATGAGTTTAGTTTAGTTTTTTTTTTCCAAAAATAAAAAAATACATAATTTCATTTAAATGAAGAGAAATTACATTTAGATCGATTTTTGTCATATCTTTATCATGTTTTTCTTAATCTAACCCTTAGAAACTTAACTATTGACTTTGTCCCTCCTGTGTCATCCATATTTTCTTTTATTCTTCATAAATTCAACACACTATTATAAAGATATATTTATCTACTGTATAAAGTGCATGTCTAATTAAATCATGTGGTAAATTAAACTTAAAAACAAAAATACATTATTCAAAAAAGTAGGATTACAATCACCATATTTTGATGTCTACAGAATGTTGAAAAGAGTCATCTTGATATGCTATAAATTGATATTTCCAGGAACATTATTGCAACCGTCTTTTGATACACTATCTACGACATGATTATGTTCTTAGAAGATATGTCAAAATTATATCCCATTGATTGTGACACCTTCCTCCCACATTTAACCAATTTTATCGGTCCGTTGGGGTAAACATGTGATGAGAGGCTAATATGATGTGATTCAACTCCCCATGTATAGTTAAGGAAGTGGAACTGAGAAAATAAAACCATTTTGAGCTTCCACACATACTACAGAAACTTTAGGAGCCAACCAATCCTTATAGGTGACCAACCCGTAAGATAACTTGTCATTTAACTGAGGCCTTCCAGTTGCTTCCACAACAAGGCATGCCAACAATTGTGGACTTTTTTAGGTAGTTTTGAGCTAGTGACGTTGGATTCTGTGACACTTTTTCAAGGCTAAGCCTCAGGCCATTTCCTAGAACTTCATGAAAATTTCAGAAATGATGAATACCAATGGAATAAGGCTACTAATATAACCATTGGTACAAACACTTGATCTAACCTCTACTAGCCATGCTAGACATTTCATTAAATATGCCACAAATATGTAATCTATAGGTCATAACAACATATTTGAGCATAGGGGTCTCACACATATATTAGATTCATAAATAATAATTGTTTCCTTATCACAATAGCTGGATTATCATCTATTAGTTCATTTATTCATTGTATATTCATTTGCAAATAAAACCATGATGAGAGCCAGACATCAAGGCTACAATAAAACATACTCATAATAAACATGTCACTAGAAAAAATAACAAGGATATTGAAACCATAAGAATGAAATATGAACCAACACATTTACACATGAAATACCAAGGAGAAGGAACTCTTATTAATGAATGCATAAGCCAACCAGGTCTGGGACTTCCACGAACCACCTGACCATAAATTGGGTTGAACCAAATATTTCTTTCAGCCAATCATCACCATGACATATTCTAAGCATGAATGTGAGATTCACAATAGAACCAACAAGGGCTTCCCAAGGCCAAACCACATGAACCCTCATCATTAGAACCATGCTTTGCCACAATCCCCACCAGATCACTAAACCCTAAACAAGAATGGATGACTCTGGACCTCTCCAACTAACCATGAGAAATTTTTCCATCTCAACCTCTCCACTTTACCGTGTATCCCTACATTACTAGTAAAGGGATTCTTAGGCCTACAAGATCACCACCCTTTGGGCTTTACCATGTACCACATCTCGGGATTCCTAGTCCCAATCAAGCTTATTCACCTCTAATATTTATCATGTATCTCGCCATTATTGGTCAAGGGATTTCTAGGCCCTATTGAGGTGCTCACAACTAGGCTTCACTGTGTATCCCCTCCCGGGATTCCTAGGCCTTGTGAATATTATTGAGAGCACCCCACTTAGCTTCGAATTGAGCTAGAAATCCAGCTCAACCAAATACAGGAGAACTCACCACACCATGGTTATCCATAAATGGGAAGGCAAGGATGAAGAAACATTGTTTCTCTTCCTTGCTTGATGTTTTCTTCGCTTTTCCTTCTTTGTCCTTCCTTCACTTTCCTTGATCCCATGCCACAGTGATCCAAGAATGATCTAAGATTCCAAGGCTATGAGAGAGAGAGAGAGAGAGAGAGTAGAGAGAGAGCACCAAAATTGATCTGACAAAAAGTCCATGAACTGTTCCTCATAATATTTTTTATCAATGAGGCCTCTATTTTCTTCATTTTCCATTATTTTCCTTCATTTTCCTCCTGACATGTAACTTGTGACCTTTCACCTTCATTTTCTCCTATTTTTCTTATTTTCATAATTAAAATTCCAATAATTGTCTCTTTCCTTTTGAAAATCTTTTCCATTTAATTTTCCAATTTCCTCTAGCCATAATAAACTAAATGAACACCCACTATGATGTTTTTCCAAAAATTCAACTTGGAATACATCTCACATGACCTTGGTCTTATATTTTTTTTTTAACATGAATTTTTTACTAGGGCTGTTACAGAACCCTCCCCGTTGGGGGAACACTATTCTCGATGTTCAATGACACCTATTGCTAGAAAGACCACTGAAAATCAAAACATACTTCCCATGGATCTTTGTAAATCTAGATCTATGCTATATTTACAGTGATATACACATATGTACATATGAAAATTTTCTTTAACCACAAAATAAAAGGATACGATGCCTGCATCTGCATCAAGAGAATCCAAAGGCTCACACCTCCACCCTCAAAACTAGTACAAGGATTCACCTCCTTCCTAGGAAGTCCAAAATCCACTGCCATATTCAAATTTTCATTCAATATCCAGTGATACAATCCCACGCCACTTGTCCTCTTAGTGAATAATTACCATGTCATTGTTCCAATGAACACTCCAATGTGTGTCTAATTCCATATGGGAATGGTAATTACTAAAACAATCCATCCTCACCTTCCCTTCTCTGCTACACACTCCCTCAGGAAATATGGTCACCCCTTCCATGTAGTCACCCACCTTCCAAGTTCCCTGGCATCCCCTATCATTGGTGATCCATCCCTTGGAAAGGTTTCCATACATTGGATGGTCCAAAATCCAAGACATATCATTTCCTCAAAACCATCATACTAGTCATAACATGCTCATGGAAATAAATGGACACTATTGGGTACTAGTGTCCCATGATGGCCCTGCTCCTGAATTCTTTACCAACATACTATTTCTTGTTCCAATTCATCTTGTTGCTGCTAATTCCTTGATAACCAATTCCAACCACCCAAACCGAGCATTTTTCCATGCTTTCTTATGCCAAACACATAATTTCCATTAGACTCAAAATGAATTGAAATAAATCCAAATCATACCTCATTGGTAGTTCATCAACAACGTACACTTACAATTTTGTTTACTTCCTGTAACAACAAGACAAACTAACTCTTTGATCAAATCATTATGTATAAACATATCACATCCGGATAGCTTGAAACATAACCATCATAGATAAAAATAATGAATAACATGTAATCATCATAAACCATAATCATATATCATAATTAATTATCATAAATTACAATCATAGATCACATGCAAAATATATTTGAAATAAAATACTAATACTGATCCTTTAATTGGTCCTTCGCTTCTACCTTTATTATTTTTCCTTTTCATACAAACACTAGATTTGTTGCCACACCCAACAAACAACTAATGTTTTTTTCTTTTCTTCAATCACATACACATACATCCATACACAACGTATGACACCACATAATACATATACCTACACCTGATATACATCGCAAAACATACATCCACGCTCGGTGTACACACAACACAACACATATACACACACATAGTACAACACAATAAATACACATTTCACGATACCATGACTACATAATGCACATACGTAGTACTGCATGTAGACAACACAATATTTATGATATGCACACAAACCACATGTACAACATGTACACAGTACCACATTTACATAGAACCACCTGCACAATGTGTATACAACATCACATGTACACACCACCACCTACGAAATGTCTACACAACACCACATGTACACTGCACAACTTGTACAACATGTACACAAAACCACATGCATGACATGTACATGACACCATATGGGCATGCTGCATAACAATGCATATACAACATGTATATAACACCATATGTACAGAACATCGCATATTCTGCATGCGCACAACACCATATGCACACAACATCGTATATCCAACATGCACACAATATGATATGTACACAACACCATATATCCAACATGTAAATAGTACCAACTATACCCAACACTACATATGAAATATAGACACAACAAAATATATACAACGAGAACACAACATCATATGTGCACAATACTAGATATGCTACATGTACACAACACCAGTACTGCACATCTTGAGACCACACCGTCCTTACCAAATGACCTTGCTTCTAGTATCTCTTCATTGTCCATGCTTAACCCAGCACGCCGCGAATCACATTAATTTCATCCCGTTGATGCATCCCTTATCATCACCTTCAAAGGAATAAACATATACATTGTATAATCACATAATATCAATTCACATCCACATGGTACTGGCCTTATATTTTTTTTCGAGGCCACCCTTCCCAATTGATTCCCTGTAAGACGAGGAACCTATTTCATGTCATTCACCTCCATAAGCAATCATTCCTCCACAAGAATGATCCTACAAAACCTTGTTAGAAAATGACATAGATACATATACATACATATATATAAGCATTAGCATAAACTAATCATGATCCTGTCAGAAAATGACATACATACATACATACATATAGATATGTACATCAACATAAAAGGATCATGATCCCTGACAACCCTGTCAGGCAACGAAATACATGCATACATATATACACATTAGCCTAACCATGATCACATCATAATTACCAGATATCATAAGGTCAATTTTAAGAAAACTCCTTTACCTGTGCACAACATGCACAAAATGGAGAACAACAGTTCCTAACATAGCCAAGGAATTAGATGCCTCACATCCATTCACTTTACCTTTCCTGATTAATTTTCTCATGACTATCCTACCACCGTCCATTTACGTTAACGGACCTAACCAATCCAACTAGATGTCTTACTCTTGCCTTTAACTTCCCTTATACATGCACTACGCTTCATCCTAGCCTCACATCACCTTTGGGGTCTTCCTGAGATCCATTAAATTCCTCCTTCCCCACCAATTCCTGAGACCCTCAAAACATAAAGGAAAGAACAAGAAACAAACAAGAAGAAAACAATGAAACACCAACAACATGACATCACAAAGAAAGTGGTAAGGCCTTGCACCAGACACAATCAAAACCCATAAGTCATGCTCAAATAGATCACAAAATAAATGAGGCACAAAACTCCCAACAAACACCATGACCAACCCGATGGTTTCCTAATGCCTCTAAGAAAAATTAAACTTGAGCCTCGTTCAAGATTTCATGGAAGTCTCTTTTGACAGGAAATCCCCTTCATCATATTTCCATAAACACATTACTTTCAGTGCATAAATAAACATAACAATATATCGGTTACCTTACCTTGTTGTACACAACACACCTACCTATAACTAAACTCGTATGCATATCATATATCAAGGGAATACATTCCCTTAATGAATCTAATCATAGATGAAAACCAACTTAATATATTTTTCAAATACATGTTTAGGAATATAACATAGATCCACATAATATTAGACAAAATCTAGGTTAAGAAGACTTCCTATATTAAACGTATTAATTCATTTGGAATTGCAGTTTCCAAACATAGACAAAGGAATTCTGACCCAAATTATTTATTTTTCCTTTACCTTTTTGCAACTCACTCTCACTATGCACATCACGTAATGGATATTTATATAAACAAATCAACTATTACCTTTTCATGCTAATACCAAACATGTTTCCCTACAACCATTTACACATGTTAGCTAAATGTTGCAAGGATCAAAACATCATGTCTATTAATTTAAATCAACCTTTTCCAAGACTAACAACCATGTCATAATCAACTAACATCCATTACTAATACTACTACAACTAGAACCTACTTACACTTAAGTGCATATCAGTTGTCTCAACACATATGTGTTAGTACAACTGTCTTAAAGCAAGACCTTTCCTTCATGAAATCTTGTAGAAACGTACTCATATCATGAAAGTAATCAAATATTCAGACAATAGATAGATGACATAATAGACACCAAACACTCAAACACCAACTAAATGACATAATCAAACATATAAACACCAAATAGATGAAATAAACAAAGTTATACCTTCATATAGCTCAGGGGAGACTATCTTGTCTGCACAATCAATCTAGATTAGCACGATATAAATTCACAACACATCAACTCTAACATGAATAAGGTCATGATATCCATAACAATAACTAGCTAACATATTCACGTCATAAACTCATAAACAATTTCCATTCATGCATAGCAAATCACAAATGCACAACCAATCTAAATTAGTATGACATAATATCAAAATATATTGATATATACCTGAATGTCATAACCATAATCATCTGCATAGGTCAATCCAAATTAGCACAAAACATAATAACTCAAGACCTCGACTACACTGACCATAATCATCAGGCATATTACCACAATTCATACACTAATATGTTACTATTATTGATGACTAACTGACACATGTGCATATGACTACACTGATCAACTAGCATTTATCATACATGTAACCATAAAAACAATAAAATGAAAAGCACATCAGTAACCCTAATTCTTATAACAACCATTAAACACATACCTACATGCCAAACATATAAACCTATACGATGATCTACTCTTACCCTGAGGTCTAGTGCTACAACCTCGCTTTGATGATCTTCATCTCTTGCTTCATCTCACCCAACATATCAGCATCATAGCATACCAATAGCATGATGATGACATAAACTACCTACAATGACCTCACAATGCATGTCTGACCTACTATACATGCATAATCATAACCATGAAAATACATTCCTAACAACATATAAACGCTGACATGCATAAAAAATCCATATACAACCAACATGAATTCATGAAAAAAACATCCCAACAACAACATCATCAACTTCTACATGACAAAAAAATTGCAAAAATGATGATCACCATGCATAAACATTAAGAAAATCTACAACCTGCATCCATGAATGACAAACACATTCTTCCCATCCATTCCAAGGGTTGAACCATGCTTTAATACCACTTTATAAGACCCTCCTCCAACATTTACCCAAGTTTACCAGTCCGCTCGGGTAACCATGTGATGATAAGATATTATGATGTGATTCAAATCCCTGTGTATAGTTAAGGAAGCAGAACTAACGAAATAAAACCATTATGACCTTCCACACATGTTACAAAACCTTCAGGAGCCAACCAACCCTTCGAGGTGACCAACCCCTGAGACAAATTGTCATTTTACTGATATACACCATCATCCACTCCCATGACAAGCTATTCATGTGAATGAGGCCTTCCAATTTATTCCAAAGCAAGGCATGCCAATGATTGTGGATTTTTTCAGACAGCTCTGAGCTAACAACCCTATATTTTGTGCAATTTTCCAGGGTTTGGTCTCAAGCCACTACTGATAAATTCATGAAAATTTCAAAAATGATGAATAAAAATGGAATAATGCTACTAATACAATAACTTATACAAGCACTTGATCTGAGCCCTACTAGCCAAGATAGGAATTTTTTCAAACATCTCACAAATATGTAATCTATAGGCCATAACAACATATCTGAGCATAGGGCTCTCATACTTCTGTGATATTCACAAAGAATCATTGTTACCTTATCACAATAGTTGCATTATCATATATTAGGTCACATATTCATTGTACATTCATTTGCAAATCAAAGCACGATGAGAGCCATACATCAATTTTGTCATAAAACATACTCATAACTAGCATGTAACCTTCATAAATAACAAGGATATAACATCCATATCAATCACATATGAACCAATACATTTACACATGAAATACTAAGGATAAGGAGCTATTATTAATGAAAGCGTAAGCTAACCAGGTTTGGGACTTCCACAAACCACCCGACCATAGATTGGGTTGAACCAGAGTGTTCTTTCAACCAATCAATCATGTCCCATATTCCTAGCATGAATGTGAGACACAATAACACCAACCAAGGATTCCCAAGTCCAAACCACCTCAACCCTCATTAATAGAACCAGGGTTTACCGCAATCCCCACTCGGTCACTAGGCCCTAAACAAGTTTGAATGCCTCTAGACCTCTCCACCTAAACCATAAGGAATTCCTCCATCTCAACCTCTCGACTTTACTATGTATCCCACCATTACCATTCAAGTAATTCCTAGCTTATGCGGTCCCTAGCCTCTGGGCTTTACCGTGTATCCCATCCCCGGATTCCTAGCCCCAATCAAGGGTATTCACCTTTAAGCATTACCGTGTATCCCACCATTAATAGTCAAAGGATTTATAGGCCCAATCAAGGTGTTCACAACCAAGCTTTACCAAATATCTCATCTCGGTATTCCTAGGCCTTGTAAATAATCCTGAGACCACCCCACTTAGTTTTGAATCCATTTAGCAATCTAGCTCAACCAAGAGAACCCACCACACCATGACTATCCAGAAATGGCAAGCCAAGTCTGAATAATACTTTCACACCTGCAAGTAATTATGTTGTAGCCACTTCATTTAGTTTTTCCTTTCTTGATATTTCCTTCCGTATTCCTTATTTTTCCTTCCTTCACCTTCTCTGATCTAATGCTAGAGTGCTCCAAGAATTCTTTAGGTGTCCAAGAGTATGAGAGAGAGAGAGAGTAGAGAGAGATAGATCCAAAACTAAACTGATAAAATTTCCATGTACTGATCCTCATGATCCTTTTTATAAATGAGGCCTATAATTTCTTCATTTTTCATTATTTTCCTTCATTTTCCTCCTCACATGTAACCTATGACCTTTCACATTATTTTTCTCCTATTTTCGTTTACTTTCATAACTAAAATGCTAATAATTTCCTCTTGCCTTTTCAAAAAATTTTCCATTTCCTTTGCCAATTTCCTCTAGCCATAATAAATGAAATGAACACTCATTAGGGTATTTTTCCCAACATTTAGCTTGGAAGATGTGTCCCATGACCTTGGTATTATGATTGGGGGGTACGGGCCAACAACATTTTGAGGACTAGCACGAATGCAGAAGGGTGATGCTTATATGGTTTGGAAAGCCTCAGCTACGGATGGAAGCCCGGTATGATGAACGAAACAACCTGCGCGCCCACCTCTCTAGATGGGTACAGGCGTATGGTACACAACCCACATGAACGCACACCATCGTCATGATAGTAAATAGGAACAACAAGCAGGAGCGGGCAAGACGAGGGTGCAAACGACGAAGTATGATAAGACCAACCACACCAAAGATTATCCATGGGGAAGCCTTTGACAAGGTGTGAAGTGTTGAACATGGTGCACCATGTGAGACGCATTGACTGGGACTTGCGCATACGAGCGGTTCTATGGGCTTATAGGATCATGCGCAAAACTTTGACCATGCAGGCACTTCCGAAGCTGAAGTATGAAGTAGGGTCTATAATCCCTATCGAACAGGCAAAGCCTAGTCAGTGCAGGACAACACCTGTATATACAATGTTTCGCAAGGCTCGAAAAGAAGGAATCATATAACCGCAAGAGCCAGAACACGAGACTTTAGGAAGAAATCCAATAGGGAAACCTTAGACTTCACTAACTTGAAAACGACAAGGTACAACTAAGAGAGAAAAGTGCTCTAATGGACGGGGAGGTCAAGATAAAGGAAGCATTTTTCATCGAAGAACCTGGAATGGTAAGACATGGTGCATGTAATCATACTGACAAGTTTGAGCACTATCACCTTGAATTGGTTAGCTTGCTGCCTTGGCTTGGACCACATATTGCCAAACATAGTGACCAAGCTAGCGCATTGTATGTAGTAAAGTGCACGATGCTGACCACAACAATGGAAGGTGGGGATTCTTTGCAAACTCCGGTGGAGGACGGGATGGAGTCCCACATGGGTGATGTGACCACTCGACTAGCTGCGGGAAGGACAGTGTTAGTGCTCTAGGTAGTTGAAAGGAAGCGCAGGACTATAAACTATTCTGCTTGGGAGCTGCGCGATATTGGGGATGGGCACAGAAGCAGAGTGTCACAAGGTCCGTGTCTGCGCACGGAGGGGTGAATTGCCGCGCAGATTGGCCAGAAAGTGACCATTGAGGTCACTATTCATGATGGGATGTGCGACTTGAGGCCAAATGGAGCAGGCAGTGGTAATTTAAGATGCGAATTATGGGCAATATTTGGGAAAATCTACTGCCAAGAAAGCATAAATGGACTAGAATTGGGGGGAATGGTAGAATTCAAAGTCAAAAGATGCTATAAAACACAAAGGGCTACCCAACAAACAACACTTGGTAATTTGAGAATTGAGCGATTGAGCAGAGAATTGAGCATTGAGAGCCAAGTGATAATTGAGTCCTTGAGTTTGTGAGTGATAGAATACAACTTAGATACGATGACCGCAACTAAGGATGGTTTGGGAATTGAAGAGGTAACTACTGTTGAGGCTGCACAAACACCAATGGTGGAGGATGTTCGAGAAGGTGCTGGGGTTGTGGTAGAGATCCCCAAATCACTGCGTACACCAAGACCCAAGAAGGATAAATAGGCCATGGCTCTAGTACGCGTGTCCCTGAGGAACCTGCTATGTAGCAAACTATCGATGGCAGAAAAGGGGAAGCTGTCATGATAGAAATAGATGAGGAAGAAGAAGATTTGTAGGCCCTGATCATTACAGAGGAAGAAAACAAAGGCGTGGAGGAGGATATTCAACCTACATTCTCTGCAAAAAAACTACCCGCATATGTCCCTCCATGGAAAGGGAAGACCAAAGTGCCGAAGGACCTGGACGAAACCAAGAGTTCACTCGACCCTGCTCCTTTGAAATGGAATTGTGTTTGAAGGCATGCCCTTAGGCTGCGTGCCAACCATGAATTTTGAATATTGGGACCTCCCTGACCGCGAGAAGTTCCATCACCTGTTGACTAGGAACCTCATGAAGCAGAACACTATGGGGATGGTGACAATGTTAGAACCACAGAAGTGGCTACAGGGTGTGGAAAAGGCCAGGCTATTGAACTTAGTATGGATGCCGCATTTCCATCGCGCGCCCATAAACGTTTTCTTCATCAGGTAGCTGCTTTTCCTGGTGCATGATGGGTATCTATGGTTGGAGGGGGCCATCCCCATCATGAAAGACCTCATTCACTACATTTCTGGGCTCCCCTGCAAAGGAAAGGACCCTTCCATCATAGCCGAAGGAAAGGGTAGTGATTTGGCCCTTGTAGAAGCCATGAAGACAAAATACAAGCTGGAGAAGAAGAAGAGGGGAAACACCATCTCCAGAATCAAGGACAAAGGGGTACGCATAGCAACCCAAATCTTGGCTAGAAAAGTTATGAGGAAGTGTCGTGGCGATGAGGTATCAGCGCTAGTCGTCGCACTAGTCGAGCAGTGTGCAGAGGGGGTCTACCTCAACCGGTTTGAATTCCTTTGTGAGGAATTTTTGAAAAATTGTCATGAAGCTCAGGAGCAGGGAAAAATATTCCACGATTTGTGGTTGTTGTTATCTATAAAGCTTGTAGCGGGGGAACTGCTGGAGGACAACAAATTTCTGAGCATTGGTAGAGAATTACCAGAGGCTGTGAAGTATGTTTCGCTTTGGGTCACAAAGGACGCGAAACGGATACGGGACACCAAAATATTCTAGGTGCTCATGGAGATGAGCATCCAGATGTGTATCAATCGCGGGCTATGCCTATCACCCATGGTGTACAATAGTCTATAGAGTTTTGCAGAATTCAAAGCTCACATGCATAATATATACATTACGGTGCACAAGGACATAATGAAGCAGTGGAAGAAGCCACCTTTTATAGTCACTAACGATGTTGTTTTTACTGTCTTGGAGACATGACCTCTAGAATGGCGTGCCCTAGATCTTGCAGAATATGAGAAGGCGGCAACACAGAAGAAGAAGGATGATGCCAAGTTGCACATCACACTATTGGGCGAGAAAAGGTGGAAGGAGATAGCAATAGATGAGTTAATGGTAGCGTGCAAAGTGGCACAGAAAGTCGCTGAGCAGAAGAAGGTTGCAGAAGTAGCAGTAGCAGCATAGGTGGCAGAGGCAGCAACCACGAAAGAGGATGAGGGCCAAGCAACATCCTTGGAGGGGCAAGAGGCAGAGGAAGAAGAAACAATAGAAGGGAGCATGGACCCAGGGATTTTGTCCACATAGCTAAAGCACCCACACATGACAGAGAGAGTAGGACTGAGGAAGAAGGTCAAGGCCTCAAAGTTGGCCATTGAACTCATCACCTTAATCAAAGGTGACATCCATGACATTGACGAGACGGTTCATGATGTCACAAATGAGGCACTTCACGATTTTATGCAGGAGCACTAGACTGTGTTGGGGGCCCTAAGGGCATAGTTTCATGAGTTACAGGTGCGTCCTCCTCAGGTGGGTACCCTTTCCACCCACCTCGCAGAAGGATCCTTGGGAGTAGAGCAGATGTTGCACGCACATATGTAAAACACAATAGTGTTGCCGGAAGGGGCCCTAGTAGCAGCAAATGAGGCCGAAATATTTGTAGTTAACATGATCAAAGGCCTTGGCCTTAATTTGGGTACCCTTCCGCGTGAGACACTGTATCTGCTATAGGATGGGATAACGACAGAACTGCACACTATGGAGAGCCGTGCGATCCAAGTTCTCAGTGAGCAAAAGATAAACATGGAACGACTCAGTTTGTAGCACGACAAATTGGTGTCACAGAATCAATAGTTGGTGCAGGTGGTAGACGACGCTTGCCGACACGTCCTGAGCTGGCCATCCCAGCAGATCTACTAGTAGAGGTGTGAACCCATAGGTTGACAACTAGAGTCTACGAGGCTAGAGAAGATATGACCAAGGTTCAGTTGGAGCTAAATCTTTAGATTGCCGAGCTGTGGTTAAAGGCGCAATCTTCCACTCGCCCGGAGGTCTGAGAACAGTGCGCTAGCACTATTGTAGTGGGATTGGAAGAAATTGGAGGTGCAGTGCAAGACTGTACCACTTTGTTAGAGCAAGCACTTGAGGTCCTCACAACTCTACAGGAGGACCCCAACATCCAGTGCCTCGAGACAGAGGCACAAGAACTCTAGCAGCAATACGACAGTGTTTGAGGAACTACGTAGATATTAGTCCTCACTCAATGACTTGCAAGGATGCAGCAAGGTAAGGCATTGCAGGAGCAGGTGGAAGTGGCACGATATAAGGAGATAGTTCTCAAGGCGCGCATCCAACTATGGATCAACAAGGCTTTCACTATCACAAAAAACATCGAAGGAAAGCTCATGCTTATACAGGGGATGCACACGTTAATGCAGAGAAGCACACGAGATATGGAGGTCTCAGAACATAGGATGCAACAGATTCAACAAGTAGTGGCTCAGTGCACTGCCGACATTAGCACAGTTTGAGGACAGTCGGAGGAACTTCATGCCAAGATCACCGCGCTAAAAGAGTGACTCGAGGCCGAGTCACGATGTTTGTGTTGGGGGCATGTTGAGCATGGAATCCCTCCAAGACATGTTTTGGGGCTGAAAGCCCATGTTTTGACTGAATGGTGTTGTAAAGACCCATGAATTGTGGGCACGGAAGTATGTTAGAGTCAAAGGGTTGTCCACCCTAGTTTTGTAATGTATTATTGGCCTACCCATGGTCCATCGACCATGGGATTGTATAAATAGAGCGATGCTCTAAGTGTAAAAGAGAAGGAAGATGGGATAGCAAAGGAGAAGTCTAAGTGGTTGAGTTGCAAGTGTAAAGTGTGTCTTGGGTTGTAGAGTAGGAAAAGGCTCTGCAGCTGAGTGTGCATAGGGCTAGTAATCTGCGGCTGAGTGCGCGGACCCTTGCAGTTAAGTGTGCAGGGTGGAGTCGAGTCTGTAACTGAGGAAGAAAATAATAAAGAGAAGTTTTATTTTAACTTCGTGTATCTATTCTTGGGTTATTACATGTTTGATATAAATTGCAAATATAGTATTTATTTACTGCGCGCACTTATATGAATGATTTATATTGCTAAATATAACTTAATGCAAACAAGTAGGCTAAGTTAATCAAATAACAGTGGAATACTTGTAAGGACTTGGAATTCGTCAATCACCACCTAATAGATTTTAACAAAATATCACTAATAAAATAATTTACATCATCTTAACCGCTTCGTTTCTCTTTCCTTTTTGAAAACCACTTCGTTTCTCTTGCCTTTTTGAAAACCACTTTTGGAAAAATACACTTTATAGCTTTCTTAGTAAGTTATACCTTTACTATCCACGTCAAAATTCTCCGTCTATTGGCACAACAGCCAATATGACCTTTCATGCTCGTCCTTGTTCTTTTCAAAACTTGGATTCAAACGCCACCACATTCATCCTGCCCCTGGAAATATTGTTGGCAAGAATTCGTTCAACATGCCACGACATACTGACAGTAGCAAGCAAAGCAATCAAATCTTTCAAATCAATTAAATCTAATTAGCTCCTTTTAAGATGAATATTACCCATAATAAGAAACAATATCATTCCAATATACATAACAATGAAAAATGATATCAACATTATGTATCTGTTGATATGCTATGGTTTATGGTCCCTGAATCATAAACAACTTGAGAGCAACATTATGTATCTGTTGACATGCTATGGTTTATTGTAAAACCAGAGGAATTAAAGGTTAAATTTGATTTTAAGAATATTTTGAAATTGGTTAAATAAGGTTGAGGTGACCCCATTCCTGTTTCTACACGATTGCAATGAAGATAAAAACACTGGAATTGAAAAGTAAGATCCTCCAAGAATTCAAGTGAAAAACTGTTTGCAACTTGGAAAAAGGATATAATATATAATTGAACAAAATTATCACGAGGCCCGTTCCAAAAATTTGATATTCCTCCTACTTTTATCTGTAATAAATCTTAAACCGCCTAATTCCCCATATGCATGGACAGTATACTCACCATCTCTACAGTTCTGTATGCAACTATTTCACCATCTGAAATTTCGAGTTGTTGTGCAAAAAAATCCTTCAACTTCCCTCATTCGTTGCCCATTCATTCTGAACTACAAAACAATGAAGTCACCCTTTCACAATTGATCCTCTGCGCAATTTGCAATTTCTGTGCGAAGATAATGTGGATTATAAAGACAAAATTATACTACTTACTCACCACTGTCATGTACATGATAAAAACAAACCATTCACTGGCATGTACATCATAAAAACAAAGATATCACTGA
The DNA here is from genome assembly GCA_000404065.3 of Pinus taeda. NCBI lineage: Eukaryota > Viridiplantae > Streptophyta > Pinopsida > Pinales > Pinaceae > Pinus > Pinus taeda. The sequence continues at coordinate 185,186 of APFE031294604.1, forward strand.
CACACGTCAGAAATATGAGAATTTGAATAAAGTGGCTTTGTTATTCGGTGAGATACTCCATCTTTAATAGTTAGAATCTACCAATGAAACTGAGAGATGCGTTTTTAAGGGATAAATAAAATATGAACCGCTTCAACTTATTAAGAAAATGATAATAACAACGTCAGTATCTCATTCCCAACTCTTCAATTTCACGAAATAAATTTGTGCACTAATGTCATTCTCTTGACACTTTAAAGTTGCAGTAAATGCTTTGAATTGCTTTAAAGAAAAAAAAACTTTCTAACATAAACCATAGAAAATAAAAAATAAAAAATATAAATAATAATTTAAAAGATAAACTAAAATATTCCGCTTGATTATTTAATTTAAAGTAAAAAAAATAGTATTTATATTTACATGGAAGTTGGAGGTGAGATCTTTCTATTACATATAATAACAATGGCGTTCCCGACCTTCCGGCTCCTGTCTTAACTGGCATTGAGACACATACTAAAACATAACGAAACTAGAATCGCAGACCCCAACCTCCTGACTCACGACTTCCCTCTCAACGCGACCTGTCGACTTGCCTCATTTCCCAACCTACTAAACTCCCTCTTAACCCGACCATGTTCCAAGTGGGGCTCTCGCTATCTAATACAATATAAAATATACAATATATGAAGAATGTCTCGACTTCTCAGAAGTTGACTCACCACTCCTTTCAGAGGTTAGAGATTGAACATCAAACCTTTTCGAAGGACATACCTTCGGGGGTTAGAGGGTGAAGGAAAGTCTCTTGGTCAGAAGTTGGACATCACAACACAATGAAAGAACAATCTCCTGCCCCTACCTCCACACTCCTGACTTCCCCGTATTCTCGTCCTCTCAACTCCCGACTTCCCTTTTAGCCAGACTACGCAATGCGTTGACCTCACGTTATCCATTGTACTATACATTATATCAAGACCGTCCCAACCTCTGACCACAGGACTTGCCACCCCTTTCCAAGGTCAGGCATCGGGCCTTTCTATTTCACAAAAAATATTTGCCGTCTGCCCAACCTTCCGACTCCAGAGTACAATGCCACGTGAGAAAACACCCAAAAAAATTTGAAGTTTGTTATTCTCCTCACACAACCTCCTGATTGTCAACCTTCCTCATACCCCCACCGCATTGAAGGTTAGCATCACGACTTCTGACTACCCAACATTCATGCACTCCATATAGCAATAAATTATATATTGGTATGCATGCCAACCATAATTATCTTGCACACTTCCCTACTTACTTGTTTAAAACAAACACTGAAATAGGAAGCCACCATTAAAAAAAAAGAAGAAAACCATCCCCCCAATTCCCACCACAGAACCTCGCCTTGATTTTCGAACACCAGTGGTTGAAACCTCTCATCACTTGAACGATTAATTAACACATCTCATGTGAATTTATTGTTGGACATCCCAAGGACTTCAAGAAAATGTAGAGACTTTTTTGCTTTTCGTTCCCTATATTGCACTCTCTTCTATGCATCCTGTTTATGGTAGTTCTTTGGAACTTGTCTCTCATTACAAAATATCAAGTTCATATTCACTGCAACCATCCTCATTTCCGATAAACATATATTTTGATACACAATTACATTAGTTAATTTCATATATCTCATACAAAGATGACTTTTGTTTTACTCATCTACAACACACAAGATGGGAAAGAAAGGCAAATCCACGATGTCAAAGCAAGCCATATAACAAATCAAAGAACAACTAAAGGGAGCAGAAAATCCTGAACTAGAGCACTACAATGTCAACACAATTCTCATCTCCAAAGCCACTTTCAAAACAAAATTGACAGGTATGATGAAGTGGGAAGAAATATATAATTTCTTTGAGAATAGAACCTGGTTAAATTCCCAAACTTCAACACAGGGCAAAAATAGTCAGTTTGAAAAAATTAGAGGTACATAACTACACAATGTTGTTTCTAGAGCCAGAAACATTTCATTATTATGAGTTGGTTTGATGCATTAGGAAACATCTGGATTTTCCCACCTGTAGTGTACTAGATTGCAACAAAAATTATTATAGCCTCTTGGAATTTACAAGTACTCTCGGCAATTTACAAGCTTAGTCCTCCTAAAATCTCCTTGAACACCCAGTTTCTCGATAACTTCAACAACACAACGTGCATGAAGTGTGAAGGAAATTATGAAAAAATTGTCAAACAATGGTTATGAGAAGATAGAGAAGGCTTCAAAATTTAGTAATCAAAATAATATGTGATCACCGACCAATACCTCTCACTCTGTTAAACAAAAAATGAGATTTAAGACGATATGGCACAACCTGCTAGGTTTGAGCATTGGAATGAACATTTTTGTCCATAAACTCAGGGGAACACATTCTTACATTTTGGTTGTAGTTTGATTCGTTCTACTTGCATAAACTTAAACTCATAATGCCAAAATGAAACATATAAAAAATGATGACTTACTAGCTTTTTCTAGAGAAAACACATACATTTTCTAGCCCAGCGTGCCCACCCCACTGAACCTGACGAGTTTACAAGGTTTCCTTGTTTATGAATTTATTTCTTGACCACTGTCCACTCCAATATTGCTCTGCAACAAAACAAAAATGATTAAAAGATGAATCTAACAATTGCAAAACACATATTCAAATGCACAAACCCCAGCAAAATAAATCTAGTTGCACAACCTACCCTATCCAATGAGAGGGACTCTCCATAGGCTCAATATGAATAGCAACATTAAATGAACACTTTCTTCCAAGCACACTTGTTCTAACATTCCCACCTTGTTGTCAAAAAATTTTAACCATACCAACAAGCATAGTACTATCAGCAAAAACCTCAAATGGTTGAAATCCATCTCGACGAATGCACGAACTCTTTGTTCCTCTTACCTCTGTCTCACCACCAATATTCCTTCCATCATTTATGTGCACAAACCAATGAAAGAACATAAAACATAGAAAAATAAATATAGTCCATTCACATATAAAAATCCTATCGAAATAAAAACTACTTGATGCACCTGTTCTCTTCCAAGAGGCGTAGCACGAATATAATCCATTGGAGTTGTGATATTTACTACATGGTGGCTGGAATGAATGTTTTACCCCACATTTACAGAATATTGATTGAAATTCCATTCCGTGTCACCCACCACATTTTTACCACTAATAAAACTCAATGCTACAAATTGCTCACCCCCACGAATGTGCCCTTTTTCCAGTAGTCCATTTCTTCCATTCTCCAAAGAGGATCCATTGTTCTCATCTGCACCAACACTTTCTTTGCAAACACAACATTGGAAAAAAAACACAATGCTAAGAAATATTCACTTTCTCAGAGAAATGTCAACATGTTCAACATTCATGTTAAGGAATGATTTCAAGCAAATATTATTCCCATCATACTACTGATATTCTACTATGTACCATTGTCCACTTCATCATGTTGACAAATTATCAATGCTCTTTTCTTTTCCTGATACGCGACACTTTTGTGTGCATTTACTACATCGTTGTTATATCGATACCATTTTCAAACCACAGTTGCTTGTTACTTCAGTTGACATTCCTACAACAGAATTCAACTCAATTTTAATCTCTCTTTTCAATCTTCTTTTCCATCACACACGCTCAACAAGTATAACCATTAAAGTGCAAACACCTTACAGAAGAAATAAAATTTAATACTAAATAAACTTTAAATACTTACGATCACACTAGCATATTACACAAACACCCATATATATAAACAACATCTCTAACACTGAAACACACAAAAAACCACCACTTTCGCAGTCTCCTATAACAAATAAGGAATCACTCTACACAATCCACAGATACACAACACAAAAAATAACACTCAAATTTCATCGCATGGTCCCATAGTCGGGGTCAACTCTCTCCTCCCACCCCGCTATTCCTCCCCATTTCTCCCTCTCTCTGACCTACTTCCGCATAGTCGAGGTTGACTCTCTCCTCCAGCCCA
>APFE031294608.1:0-11302 GCA_000404065.3 Pinus taeda
AAGGTTTTTGTGAAGTCTAGTGTAGCTAAGACTGGTGCTTGGTACATTGCTTCTTTAAGATGTTCGAAGGCCTTTGTTGCTTCTGGAGTCCATGAAAATGCATCTTTCTTCAATAATGTTGTTAGAGGTGCTACTATTCTCCATAATCCTTAACAAACTTGCGATAATACCCTGTCAACCCGAGAAATCCTCGCAGATGCTTTATGGATGTGGGGATTTTCCATTCCTTAATGGCTTTAATTTTGCTAGGGTCTACTTAACTCCTTCATGAGATACAATATGACCCAAATATTCCACCTCCTGGACTCCAAAGAAACATTTGGATCTTTTTGCATATAATTGTTTCTCCTTCAATAGTTATAGCACCCTGTCAACATGTTCAACATGATCCTTCCAAGACTTGTTGTAGATTAGTATATCATCAAAAAATACTAACACAAATTTTCTAAGGAATGGTTTGAAAATTGAATTCATCAAACCTTGAAAGTTGAAGGTGCATTGGTAAGGCCAAAAGGCATGACCAAAAATTCATAATGACCCTCATGAGTTCTAATGTTGTTTTCAGAATGTCTTCAGTCTTCATTCTGATTTGATGATATCCTGAACGGAGATCCAACTTGGTGAAGTAAATTGATCCATGCAATTCATCCAGTAATTCATCAATGACAGGAATGGGAAACTTATCTTTAATAGTGAGCTTGTTGAGCTCCCTATAATCGGACACATGCGCCATGATCCATCCTTCTTGTGCACCAATACTACTGAGCAGAGAAAGAACTTTGACTCAGTTGAATATTACCAGCCTCTAGCATTTCTTGCAACCATACGTTCAATTTCACTCTTTTGGACATAGGGATATATGTACGGCCTGATGTTCGGAGGAACACTTCCTGGAATCAAATGATAGGGATGATATGATCATGCATAGTGGGAGACCTTTGGGAGTCTAAGATACCTTGGAATGATGTCCAGGACTTTTGGAGATCTGGAGAAATAGATGATTCCAATGTGGAAGCATCTAGCGAACATAATTGTGCAATTACACCTCTTTGTTCCTTTTTTAGAAGCTTTGTCATACCATTAGAGCTTATTATCTTTCCTGGTTTCCTGCAATACCCCTTAATACAACTTCCTTTCCTTCCATAGAAAATTTCATGAAAAGTTCTTGAAAATTAAAAGCTATTGTACCCAAGGATTGTAGCCATTGGACTCCTAGTACAACATCAGCACCTCCCATTTGAATGGAAAGCATTGGGCTAGTCAATACATATTCTCCCATGGATAGCTTGATATTATGGCACTTTCCAGAGCAATTTATTGTTCCTCCATTTGCAACCATCACTTGACACTCTGGTGGTGGATATAAGAAGCAATTCAATTCTTTTGCTACCTTACAATGAATAAAATTGTGGGTACTTCCTGAATCAATCAACACTATTACCTTTTTCTTCTTGATTTGTCCTTCTATCTTGATGGTTTGAGGAGTGGTAATTCCCACCAATGCATTACAAGATATGTCGGATTCATTTGTTCTTCATCTGGGCTTTGTTCCTGGAGTATATCCTCTTCTTTTGACCTTTCTTGCTCCTTTTCTTCTTCCTCTTCACAATCGATGTAGAATAATTTCTTCTCAGCACACTTATGACCTTTAGTGTATTTGCTATCACAACTATAACAAAGCCCTTTTGCTCGTTTTTCTTCCAATTGTTGTGGTGTCAACCTTATAGGTTGTGGAAGACTAGGGGCAACAACACTTCCGTCTTTATAGTTGTGAGTGGTATGCTTCCTGGTGCCATAATTTTGCTTTCCATTTTTCTTGCTAACCTGAATGCCTTCTCTAATGAATCAGGTTCCCAAAGGCGAACATCATGTTGGATATTATCCTTTAAAGACCCTATGAACACATCAATCCTCTGCTCCTCTGGAATATCTTTTACCCTTATGTTCAATTTTTGGAACTCCTCAATGTGCTCCATTATTGAACCCTTTTGTTTGAGACTATCAATTGGCTAAAAAAAGTGTTGGTTTTTGTATCCTCATAATGTGCTATCAATTCTTCCGTAAAAATTTCCCAAGTGATAATTTGTTTACGAGAGCAAAGCCATTGATACCATACAACTGATTTGGTTCCAAATATAAAGTTGCAATACGTACCTTTTGTGTGTTTTGCACATTATTGAGATCGAAAAATTGCTCCATCTATAATATCCTTGTTGCGGGATCCTTGCCATCAAAATTCCTCATATCGATTTTTGGAATATGCTGCATCTTTGATCCAACATTAGAGTCTATGAAATCATGATTAACATTTCCTTTTTTTTCATCGTGAGTTTCCTTTACTCCCCTTTCACCATTAGTAAGTATTTCTTGAAGAAAATTTGTCAAATCTGCCTTCAAATCTGCCATGTTTGTCTTCAACTCTGTCTTCAAATCTATCTTCAAATCATCCATCTTAGCTTCCATGCCCTTTATCTTAGATTCAAAGCAATTTATCTTATATTCCACGCCATTTATCTTAGCTTCTGTTAGCTTTTGTGAGCGTGACATTTGTTGCACTTTTTCTTGTAATTTTGATACATCATGTAGCATTTCTTCCTCTTCTTCATGAGTCATGCAAGAGCTTTCAGGTTCCTTACTAGGTGTTTGCATTTTCTTTCCTCGAGGCATCCGTTACCGATAATAATTCTCTACTATGCCCTTTGAATTCCTTCAAAATAAATTTTCAAACCAATCTTACGCAAAAATTTAAAAGAATATACACACCTTTTTCCACTTTGTAGGAGCTCGATATTGCCTCTGATGTATCTCTGTACTTTCGGATCATCTAGTTTTAAACTTGCAACTTGTAGTAGCCCTCTGTGTCCTCTTTCCAATGCCACTATTCTGATCCAAATTGGATTCTCCAATGAAGAGTTATGCAAAATCTCCCACAGTGACCTGCTTATAGATTAGTTCAGTAGAGAGAACTTGTATGACGTACCACGAGCCACTGTTTCAACCTTTGGCTCTAAAAAAATACATACAAGAAACTACAGTCCGTCCTCTTTCTACCCCTTCTTATGGAATTTCAGTCTGATGCTCAGAGAGAAAGTTATGACGATTTTCCCCAGGTCACCTGTTTGGAATGTAATTCAGGAGTTTGCAAGAAGACCAACTTCCTTAGATCATATCTCCGCAAATATAGCGCAAAAAGTTCTAAAATTCAGACCCAAGATTCAGCGCGATTTCTTCTCAAATGGGTTTTTTTTTAGCTTCTGAAATGTTGCAGAAAAAAGTTATAGTGAAAATTCCATGATGACCTGTTTGGAGCAGCGAAACCCTAGAATCCAAAGCTCTGATACCAAATGTTATGAGACTAGCTTCAAGAAAGATAGAAAAGATAGATCAATGCCTTAGAATTCAGCCTCTTCGAGGGGGGCAACCTCCTTTACATTACATAAATGAACAATCTTGGATGATACAAATGACAAAACCTCCTTTCTATATATAGGAGTCTAAGGAGTCACAATATAACCCAGCCGACCTAACAATAATAATATAAAGCCACAAAAATAATAAAATAGAGGGATTCTATGGGGCACAGTAATAACAATATGGGGACAATAGGGGCACAACAATATTAATAAAGGGTACAACTACAATAGTAATGGGGTAATCACCAGTATTATAGGGACCCAACAATCACTTATCTTGTAAGTCTTTAGGCAAATGAGTCTGAGACTATGACTCTCCACCCAACCATAGATAGTTGCAGCTAGTCGTCACTTGAAACTACCACCCCCAAGCTAGATTCCAAAGACTGTGGGGTCCTCTACTCAAGGGATGAAATACAACCTGCACATTCTCTAGGGACTCCAGAAATATTTTCACCTCCACCCTCCAACTAAGTTACAAGCAACAATACAAAGAAAATTGAGAGACTCACTGTCTCCGCCCTTCAAAATTCAACACTATGGTTCCACCAAACTTGGGGACTCTAGAACCATAAAAAAATAAAACATACATCAAGGAATCCATCCATAAATATTCCAAGAATTTTCCTAGGAATAATTCATCCATCCCAGCCATTAATAATTTTTCAAGAATCATCATCTCCATCCTTTGGAAAATTGGGACTCAAGAGGAAATTTCTTCCCTACCTAGAAGTGATTCCTTCTGACTTCCTACCAACCAAAAATTGTCTCCCTCCTCCTCTGTCTTCTCTTTACGTTCTCCCTCCTCCAAGTTTCTCGAGCCTATCTTTTTCTATCGTGTGCAAAGTTTAGTCTTCTTTGATTATTTTAATCTCCGTCGTGTTATCCCCCTAGGAGTTAAAATGTATTCTCCACTCTCATCCATGTTGGTTCATCCCATGTTGTTTGATAGTCTATAGAAAACCTTCCTATCCTATGGGTTTGTGCCATGTCTCCCTCTTTCTTATATGTTAATTTAAATTTAATGTCCCACTTCTCACTTGCATGCCCTATGAATAACTACTTAACAACGTTGTCATCCCCATTTATTTTTGTGTCCTTTCTTGTTTTCATTTTTCCTCCAAGAAAGCATGGCCCTTGTCCTCTTGTCCAAATTCCTTTTAATGACACGCTCCATATCATTTAGAATGCATACCTACAAACATCATTGGATATCATATTAAATTAAAATATCAAACAAGTACCCTCCTCAGTCTTTGGAATCCATCTCCCATTACTCAACCTATTTGTAAAAATATTTATATTACATACATGAGTGAAACTATTGGGGCTGCTACAGTTTTAACATCCTCTTTACCTTTGCAACTCTCTTTGAGAGAGGCATCAAGATATTTCTTGAATTTTCTATATTCCTCAGTTGAAATATATGGACAATACTATAGATGATAGGTTATACACAACTCGACTGAGAAACTGCCACAAATAAAGAGCCTACTAGAAGTTGACACCTCATATATTGATGGGAAATCTTAGGTGGTGTAGAATATGTAAGTCCCTTTGTTAGAAGATAGAAATTCTCCAAGAGAATCTATAAATAATTAATCGAGTACCTCACTAGAAACCATGGATTTTATATTAACAACTCAGAATCAATGGTTTCAATATTCATGAGCATGAACAAGAGAAAATCCCTCATGTTGACACATGGCTGAGTTATACTACTCAATTAGGCATGATCTACAAAAAGCATAGTCATATCCTTCTATTATGCAACCATCTCCAATATGATAGAAGTGTTGAGATTTGTAGCTTGGGAGGTTTTCCAAGCCCTAGGGTTTAAGGTTTTGGAGGAATTGGCACCATAAAGGACTTGTGGACCAAGAACCCAAGCATGTGGGATTTACACCCAAGCTTGTGGGTGGGAAATGGCTAGGAATTTTGTACATGTAACCCTTTGAGATTGTAGAGGACCCTAACATGAGCTAGGGGCCATAAAGAACACCAATAAAGGACATGTAAAAACAAATATATCAATTTTTATGTGTTTTAAGTGGGCATGAGGGACAAAGGATAAGTCGGTTAGACTTAGAGTGTGCCCTCAAGGAGTTCGTTGAAGCCCAAGGAGAAGCAAATAAATAAAGGTAATATCAAGGCTCGAAAGGACATCCAAGTACAATGATTCATAGAAGCATATCATCTGAAGTGTTTTCAGATCTAAGGAGACCCCAACAAAGAAGAAAATAGCTTGGATAAGTGACTTTTCATCATTGTTTGGGGGTCGAGTAGTTCAAGAGTGCACGACAAGTACTTTGGACCAAATATGGGTTGTTGTGGGAGGTTTTTGGAGTGGTTTGTTCTCTATTTTGCAGGTTGCACTATTTCTGGAAGTTACAGTAGGGTTGAGGTCATATTTTGGGTTGCTTAGAGGGGTCAAAAGGTCTAATTAATAGATCAAGACCAGAGTTACAGATAGCGAGTAGAGGCCGCTCACTAGGTGAGGGAATCTGTAGTTGTAGAGATGGTTTTTGAGGCAAGAAACTAGGGCTAAATTGGATTGATATCAACTCTAACTAGTCCACAAAACCTACAATAGGTGAATTGACTCAAAAAGGTATGTGTTCATATGTTTGAGTTGAATTGTTGCTAGAGGATAGAAGGTCCTAGTTAGACAGATTGTTATTGGGAATATTAAGGTTGTTGGAGGGAAACAAGTTGGTGCTCAAAGTAGCCCTAGATCAGTTGGGAAGAAGGACATTGACAATTTTAAGGAGAGTGAAGTTTGAAGGCTCTAATGTTGACACCTTGAAGAATAAAGGAAAGCTAAGTGAGTAGTTGGATCATTCCAAGTTCATTGTTGGACAAGGACACTTGACAATGATAGGTGGCATCCCTCCAACCCAAATTTGTCTTCATTGTAGAAACACAAGAACGAATTAGAGGGAATACATCCCAAAGGAGCTAGGGAGCAGCAATGGGTTAGTTGATAGTGGTTCACAAACAGAGTTGTGAACAACTCAACAAAAGACTCTACGTGTTGATGCATTAATGGACGAATGATCATCTAGAGGGAATATTTGTAAGACGTGTTTAATGACCTAAAGGGATAGGACCATTGATAGAGGAATATCTACATATTGGGAGCAAAAGGACCAATAGGTGTGTTAAGGGTATGATCAAGGGAGTTGTGAAGTTGACTACATAAACAAGAATTTTAGTCTATCTTGTTTAGGAAAATTAGGTTATCATAATTGTTGACAACAAATCCCTAGTTTGTATTCTTGTATCAATGGATGTATGAGGGTCATTATCCCTGGTACCCTAAATATTTTTAGTATAGTTTTTTAATATAAAGAAGTTGGGTTGTTTAAAATTTTATAAAAAATGTGCACTTGTTGATTTATAGCTATTTATAATCCATTGTACAAAGTAGTTTGTTGTGGTATTTGGACTGGTAGTGTCAAAGATTCTAAGACCCTAACATAGATCTAGTGCAATGGAAAAATCAACATGGAATCAAAGCTCCCTTGAAGGGCCAATGAATCAGAGTGTGTACAACTGTAGTACAACATAAGAGGGAGTTGGTCACATTGTTGTTGAAGGGCTCACAACAATGTTGAAGTAGTTGGTTTGTCTACAATATGAGGATAGTTTGGAAGGGTTGTCCACCTATATTCCATGGAAGGAAAGGATCAAGTTGCTTCTGATGGTGAATAGGATATGGTAATTTTCCGAGAAAGATATCAAGAATTCAATAGACCCTAAGGAGCTAGAAGTGTATGAAGAGATGGATATGAAGGCTAAGTTTTTCATCATAAACGGTGTCAATGATCCTTTAATACCTCATCTATAGGGAAAAAGTAGTTCCCATGAGTTGTGGAAAGATCTTTAGTATTTGTTCCAGGATAAGAACAAGAACTAATTGTTGGTGTTACAGGTTAAGTTAAAGGCCACTGAGATCATACATGGTGAAGGGATGACTTCATATCTGACGAGGTTGTCTCAGGTTTGAGATGAATTTGTAGCCATCAAAGAGACTGTTTCAGATTATGAGATGGTAAGGATTGATTTGAAGGGGTTTACTCTATAATGGAAGTCGTTTATCAAAGGGATATTTGCTAGAGACAAGCTCCAAGACTGGAATAGGTTGTGGGATGAATTTATTAAGGAAGAATTGTGAGACAAGGATCTTCATCCAAACAAGAAGGCTTCTAATGATGACGTGGCTCTTGCAACAAGAATGAAGGGAAAGAAAAAGAAAGACTTGAGTAAGATTAAGTGTTCTAACTATGGCGAGGATGGTTAGTATTTGATGAAACATACGAGGAAGAAGCAACAAGATGATGAGAAGAAGGGGAAGCAGGTTGTAGGCATTTCCACTTCTACCAAGATTGATGACCTCTCCAAGATATTGGAGATTGAGGATTTTTCTTTGATATTTCATTTCTCTAAGGGTACCATCAACAAGTATGCACGATACGTGGACATTGGTGTGTTGAATCACATGAAAGGTGCACAGGATGTATTCGACACTCTAGCTGAGTGGGATTTGAAGTTGCACATGGTGTTGAGTGATAAGAGTTAGAAGGATATTAGAGGATCACATGTTGTGTCATTTAGGATGGAGTCAGGCCAGTTGAAGTGAGTTCAAGATGTACTCTTTCTACCAAAGCTTAGATCTAATGTGTTATTTGTCTCAATAATCAAGAAGAAGGGGTTTGGGGTGTTGTTACAGGGTGAAAAGGTGAGAATCAGGCCCAGAGGATCTAACTTTGTACGTGTTGTTATTGGATTTAGAGAGCATGGTATATACAGGCTTATGGGGATGCCTATAGATCATGAGAAGAAGAAGGAAGAGAACGTCTATGCTCCATAGGTTCAGAGGGAGCCAATTTTTTATGGAGGTTCGCAGGTTCAGAGGGAGAATGTATAGCCTAAGAAGAGTGTGTGGTATGTAGGGAGTAAGGGTACTTCTACAACTAGCAAGAAGGAGTCATGGAATGACATGGAAGAATTTTAGGAGAATAATAAGCAGGAGACTTCTAGTGGAATTGACACTTCTGAGAAGGGTGCACTTCATGCTTTAGGGTTTGTTAGAGTTGTGTGCGCTAGGAGTTGGGGAAGTGTTGCAAGTAGTGATAGTGATAACAAGTTGCTTCTTAGTCTTGGAAGTACCTCCATCGCTAAGAGGGAGTGTTTATATTTGTATCTTGGTAGGTACTCCTAGCCCTAGGGTTTTGGGTTTTGGAGGAATTGGAACCACAATGGAATTGTGAACTAAATAACCAAGCTTGTGGGTGTGAAACCACTATGAGTTTTAGACATGTAACCCTTGGAGATTCTAGAGGACCCTTGTTGAAATATGGCAACAAGAATTTTCCAATTTAATGTGTCCTTCAATTAAATTATGAATTAAAATCGAATTTAGTCTTAACAACTACTTGGAAATAATTAATTAATTTATTTTAAATTAATTAGTTGGAGAAATTCAAGTTAGAAGTCTTTCTGAAGTCATGCAAGAGTTGTCCCTTAAATTAAGGAGATAAGATCAAGTTATATTTGAGTTATAATTAGTTAACTCAATTTACTCAGTTAAGTCCAGTTAAATTAGTTCCAAGTTATTTGAGGAACTAATAGTGAGTTAACAATCAGTTGATGCATTAATGCATTCAACTAGTGCTACTCCAGTTAACTAAAGGTTCCCTCATCAGAAACTCATGCATGTCTATTCTGAGAAAGACCCAGTTGAGATTAATGTTCAAGGACAATGTACTATTAGTTACATGTGTTTTCTCATGGAGAAAACTCATGCATGAAGTCAAGGATTCATCCTTGAGGATTGCGCAGTTTTGAAGGATTTTTTCCACTTGGTAATAGGCTAATCATCCACAAGGAACAATGCAAGGAAATAGGAGCTTGGAGGGCAGAGAGAAAGGTTGGAGAGAAGCCAAGATTGCCTGTGAACATCTGTGAGGATTGTACTTAGAGCTGACTAGCTGTGTGTTAGGTCCCTATACTACTAGTGTAACCCCTTATTGTTATTAGTACAATCCCCTTATTATATTGTTATGCCCATGTAGTCCCCATATTGTTATTATTGTGCCCCATAGAAGCCCACTATTGTTATTATTGTGACCTTACATTATTATTGTTATGTCGGCTGTGATTATATTATGATCCCTTAGACTCCTTTATATAGAAAGGAAGTCTTTTCATTTGTATCATCGAATAATTGTTCATTTGTGTAATGTAAAGGACGTTTCCCCCTTGAAGAGGCTTATTTCTAAGGCGTTGATCTATCTTTTCTATCTTTTTGTGAGCTGGTTTGATAACATTTGGTATCAGAGCTTTGGATTATAGGGTTTCGCTGCTCCAAACAGGTCATCATGCGATCTTCACTATAAATTTTTTTCTGCAACATTTCAGAAGCTAAAAAAAACCATTTGAGGAAAAATCTCATTGAACCTCGGGTCTGAATTTCAGGTCTTGCCTCGCTATATTTTTGGAGATATGATCTGAGGAAGTTGAGGTTTTTCCGAGCTCCTGAATTTCATTTAAAATAGGTTATCATCGAATTTTTGCTATAACATTGTTGATACGAAGTTTTAGAAGCTAAAAAAAAAATCATTTTATAAGAATTCAATTTGAATCTCGGGTCCGAATTTCAAATCTTTTCTTGCTATATTTTCGGATATATGATTTGAGGATGTTAAGGTTTTGGAAGACGCCCGAATTACATCCTAAACAGGTGACCTAGGGAAAATCATCATCACTATCTCTTTGAGCATTAGATTGAAATTTCGTAAGAAGTTACAAAAAGGGGATAGACTGTAGTTTTCTGTGTAAATTTTTCAGATCTGAAGGTCAAAACAGTGACATGTGGTACTTCATACAAGTTCGATCTTCTGAAAAGGTATATAATCAAGTCATCTTGGGAGATTATCTATAACTCTTTCTTGGAGAATCCAATTTTGATCAGACTGGTGGCATTAGAAGGAGGACACAGAGGGCTACTGCAAATCATGATTTCAGAACTAGAAGATCTGATATTGCAAAGTTACAGTCGTTTCAAGATCAAGCTCCCAAAATCAACAAAAGGCAATATGAGGAAGTTTGATGACAAGGATCCGGTAAATTGGATACTACAGATGGAGAAATATTTTGATCTACATGGTGTACCACTATTACAAAAGGTACTTATTGCATCTAATTATTTAGAACTGAATCAATTTTTATGGTATAAAGGGATTTGTTCTTGTAAACCACTTGTCACGTGGTAAATTTTCACGGAGGAAATGATAACACATTATGAGGGTACCAAGAGCAACACCTTCTTTAGCTAATTGATAAATCTCAAACAAAAGGGTTCAATGGCAGAGTAAATTGAGGAATTTCAAAAATTGAATATAAGGGTAAATCATATTCTATAGAAGCAAAAGATAAATAGTTTTATCTATGCCATGGAACCTGATATCAATGATATGAAATCATATTTGAAGAAATGCATGGAAGATTTGAAGAAATACATGGAAATTTTGAAGGAAGGTTGGACAAAGATGCTACAAGAAAGGCCTCCTGATGATGAAAAGGATCAAGAAACGTCAAAAGAAGAGGATATACACCAGGAACCAACCCTAGAGAAAGAAGAAATGAATCCAACCATATCTTGTAAAGCATTGGTCGGAATTACCACTCCTCAAAATCACAAGATAGAAGGACATATCAAGAAGAAAAAGGTTCAAGAAGTGAAAGGTCACATCAAGAAATAAGAAATGAATCTCATGACATCTTGTAATGCATTGGCCGGAATTACCACTCCTCAAACTATCAAGATAGAAGGACATATCAAGAAGAAAAATGTTCAAGAAGTGAAAGATCACATCGAGCATCAA
>APFE031294612.1:0-25900 GCA_000404065.3 Pinus taeda
GGATGAACATCAAGAGGTAGAGACAGGGCAGCCCAGCACATCAAAGGATCAGCAATCAGAGCAAGCCCCTCCACAGCAAACTGAACAACCTCAAAACCCAGTTTTGCAGACTCCTCTCAATGATGAGAGAGGAAAAAAGAGAGACAGAGAGGAGGTCACACCTCCAACAGGGTCATCACAGCAACCATAGGCCAAGAGGCCAAGGATAGACCCTGAAACAGAAGAAGGAGACATAAGTGAAGAACGGGCATAAAGCCACAACAGAGAAAGGAAAACAAGTCAGCAGACTGCCACTAGCTCATTTCAACTAGAACAGGCCCAGCAGCATACCACAGAGGTGTCTTCCTCAAGACAACAGGGCAAGAAACCAGCTGCAGTCAAAGAAGGCTTCATAGAGATCAAGGCACAGAATGAATTGGTGAGAGTGCAGCTCTATGAGCAATTCCTGAAGACAACTCTAGCCAAACAACAAAGGCTGAAGGCTGCCTATGATCTGAAGGAAGAAAAGATGATCTTCACCCATCTGAAGCCTAAAGTCCCACATCCAAAGACCCCAGCAGATTACTACAGAACAAACCTGGAGGTCTTTTCCAAAGACATACACCCCATGGATCATATTGAGCTACACAAACAGACCGGGGAAATGGTGTATGCAACACTTGCTAACAGGGCAATGCTGGCCCATCAGCTAAAGGAAGCCCTGGAGAACACAAACAGGCAGCTTGATTTTGAAAGATTGTCTTCCTCTGCAAAGGACAATAGAATAAAGACTCTGGAGGACATAATAGTTGATTTGGGACATGACCCAAAGGATCCAAAGGGTGTTAGAGCCCTTATGAAGAAGAAAGAGGATGACATTGCTACACTAAGGAGGCAGGCAAAATTGCCTCCTACAATTCACCCTCAAACAGCAGAACTTGCACAAGAAAAGCAAGTAGATGATGCTATGGAGCTGCTCCTGGTTATGAACCAAAGAATCTTACAAATGGAGGCAGAATTAGAGAAGGCACTGCAAGATAAGCAAGGGGAATCAGCCTCCTAGCCCCCTCAAACATCAACAAATCTCGAACCTCCCCCTCCAACACAAGCAGCAGCAGCCCCTCCTGCTATTCTAGCACCTACCACAGCTACATCAGCAACAGGAGCAACAGTAGAAGCAACAGCAGCAGGAGAATCCAGCATGGGCATGGAGGAGTTGATGAAAGCTGTTAAAGAGCTTGAAACTCAAGTCACTGAAATAAATGTTGCCAAGCTGAAGACCAGTTATGACAAATCAAAGATGACAGTGGCAGAAAAACAAAGAGAAATAAAGGCCTTGGAGGCCAAAGTGAAAACTCTGGAAAAAGAATTGCTGCTAGGTAAAACCCTAGCAGAAATAAAGAAGATTGTTTGGGCCAAAATTGGCCAATCTATACAGGACCAATGGAGGTCCATTCAGGCAATTTTTGATCAGGTTGAGCTGATAGATGTGGCTCATGTGGAAATACAGAGAGCCAGGACAGCTCTGGGAATAATGCCCGAGCAGGCCACCAGAATGATTCATTTCCTTAATAACCGCACTAGAGAGGAACTGGAAGTTCTAGAAATAAGCAGCAGAACAGATACAATCCTCACAGCCAAAAAGGTACTGACCTTGAGGAATTTTACTCAAACTTTGGAGAGGAAATGTCAGGAGATGAAGGTAGAGATAGATGAATTTAGAGCAAAAATGACTATACTACAGGACAAAGGACTGCCAAGCCTAGTGACTGGCACAGGACAGTTGTTGTCATATAATCAGTATATGACAAGGATCAACAATTATGTTGAAAACCAGATCACAGCATCCAGAAGCTCCATAGAAGAAGCAGGGCCTCCCTCCGAGCAATCCCTCTATGACAAGCTGGAAAATCTGTTCTTTATTGAACATGAAATAAATCATTTGTTTGAGGTGCCTCCAAATTTCTACAGACATACAGAGGTAGATGAAACACTAGTAAAAATGAAGAGGCATCAGCTACCTCCAGCTGATTGGTGGCAAGCAATGCTGGAGATTTTGCCCAGATAATTCCACTTTTCTTTTGCCTTTTTTGAGAAATCAAAGTTTACAGGTCAGCAGACAGGGGAGCAGGCAGATCAGCACACAGGTACAGCAAGCAGCCGTACAAATGACTCAGCAATGCACCCAGACAGTAGGCTCAATTAACGCAAAGTTAAAGGCACAGCTGCAGCCCACTTTCCAGAGCCACAAAGTCAAAAGTTGTCTGACAGAAAGATAGCAGCTATCTCAGCATTAAATGCTATATTTATGTTTTCATTTACTTTTTGTAAGAGAGTTGGTGGTGCAATTTATTGTACAATAACTCTCTACTGAGATATTTTGTACCCTATTTTGTATATATATCCCCTCAGATAACGCATTGAGGGTCGGTTGTAGTGTAATTCTTTCTGGAGAGCTCTATTGTATTCTGGAGACATTTTTGATAATACAAATTGCTGATGGAGATTTCTGGTTCTCACGCTGTCTGAGGATGGATATGAAAAGCTCTGTTTAGTTGCAGAATTCCTGTGTCATTTGTCGAATCAATAAGTTTATCTTAATTGTGTATGTGTTTTCTGTGTATTCCATAACTCTTATGTTTTCATAATCTTAGTAAGTAGAGAAAAAGAATAGCTTAGGATTTGTTCCAAACACCCTATGCTCAATCTCTATTTCTAAATATGTTTTCTTTTGGATGAGACATAGATATGGATTCTTAATTGCTCATGTCTGAACTAATCCTGTCATGGTGAATATTGTTTAAGAATTCTTAACTGCTCTTAAGAAATACCTTCATGTTTCTTCATTTAGCATAGTGAAAGATTCTTAACTGCCTTTCACTCACTAATTCCATAATTTCATTAAGAAATCTGGTAAATTGTTTCACAAATGCCTAACTTGCTCTGCAGCAATACTCTGTCTTCAAAATCCACTTTCAGTAGCACAAATACCTCAACTCCATTGCCCAATGGAACAAACTGTCCTATGATCTGTATCTCAGTTCTATCTGAATTCACCAACCCACCATATTCAAACAAACAGTATACCATAGCTAGCCTAAAACATTCACCAACAAAGCTAAACTATAAAGAGAGAGCCCTCTCTGGTTGCAGGTAGGCTAGAACCTGTAGCTAAAAGATTGGTCAGTGGTTACCTCGGCCGTATTCCCTTTAGGAAGCAGGGAACAACCTGAGTGATAACATCAATGGCGACTCCACTAGGGACCATGTCAATATACCAAGTGAAAGGAAATAAGCTTCCTGTTTAAAAAATCCTATCATAAGATACTAGGGAAAGAAAACTCAGAAGCTGGCTCCAAAGAAGAAATCTCGTTACACTAGGTCCGATCCTGACCCTAATCCCCCAACTATCTTTGAAAACCCCAATTTAATCCCCAAAATCTTAAAGAAACAAGAGCAGTTAAGGAAGCTCTCAGATTCAGATACTGAGCCAAATCAACAAAGCTATATTCCTACTCCTGTCAAAACATCAGTTCACCCTCACACTACCCCTGCTTATCCTAGTTCTTCATCCACCTCCCAAGGTAGTTTCCCCACTCCCCCATCCCCAACACACCTCACTCCTGTTATCCCTGTTGTTCCAGTTGTTCCACTCCTTCTTGCTGCCCCTTTCATCCCTGCAAATATGGCTAGATATGCTCCTTTAATCCTGCCTGCAAATCCAGGGGCAATGCCCCAAGACTATCAAGGCAAAATCACTTACTTTGATGGAACTGGCACTTATACTGCCCAACAACACACCAAGAGGATGCAGGACTATTTTGAGAACTATGAGATAGATGATGAAGATGTAAGAATGAATATTTTTGTGCAAAGTCGGACAGGGGATGTAAGGAATTGGTTCAGGTCTCTAGCTGCAAACTCTATAGTCAATCCTGATGCCTTATACCTAATTTTTTTAAACAGGTGGGAAAAGAAGAAAGACCCCCTTCACATACTGACAGAGTATGATAACTTGAAAAGGGGCCCACAAGAGACAGTTCAAGATTACTGTGCTAGGTTCAACAATGTATAGAACGCTATCCCTCAAAACTTGAGACCTCCCCCTGATCTGGCCTTGATCAAATTTCCTGATGGATTTGACCCAGACATGGCATATCAATTAAGATAAAGAGCACCTCCAAGTCTTGCAGACATGCAGAATATAGCTGTAAGTGTAGAGGCAAACCTGATTGCCAAGAGAACCAGAGCAAAAAATGAGAGAAGAATAACATTCAAAGAGGAACCCTCAACCTTTGACCAAAAACTAGATGCAATCATGAAGGGTATGGAAAGGTTGGGAGATAGAGTTGAGACCATGGAGAGAAAGTCCTCTTGGGAAGGACAAACAAGCAACACAACTAGGAATCCCAATTTTAGAAAAAACCAAAACCCAAATGCTGGGAGAACTAGTCCTGATCAGTACATCAGACCTCCATTTCAAGAAAATTATGCAAAGGCCTCAACCACTAGTGAACAAATAGAAGATCCCCACATCAATTTAATGGGCCTGGACAGTGAAGAATAGGTATTCTTAACACAAGATGATCAATAGGCCCAAGACTATAAACAGTTCCAAGCAAAATCTGGTGAGTCATTTGATTTCAGAGAAGGGTATGACACAACAGTCTATGAAGTACACAAACAATACAAGTTAAGGAGTAGAACCATAGATATCCCTGAGAATACCAAACAAACACACTCCAAACTACTAAAGAAAACTAGTGATAAAGCTGCCCAAGCAGAGTCCTCAGATACAAGACCCCACAAAGAGGTTACAGTGGAAGATGTATCTGATAAACAGCCCCCAGTAAAACCTACACCCACATCACTTCTTCCAACATAAATTTTGAGTAAACCTCTAGAAAACAGAGCCAACCCAAACATATCCCAAGACAATATGCATGATCAGGACATGCTCAACCAAAATTCAGCAGAAAAGGAAAAATTTGCTGCTCATAATGTAAAAGTTTAGATGGAAAAACCTTTCAATCTTGAAACAGAAATTGGCAAACTGAAAATTGCAATCCCTCTGTCTGAACTAGCCAAACAGGAGGTCTTCAGACAACAAATTAATAGATCATTACAAGTACCAGAAAATAGGGATGCAATCGACATTCTGGATGACCAACCAAAACTGATTTTTGGCTCGAAGTCAATGGAAAATCAGGGGATGGAGGAACTCCTCCATTCTATGTAAGCCTAAACATTCATAACAAAGTATTACACAATGCCATGTTTGACTCAAGGGCCTCTCATAACCTAATGCCCAAATCAATAATGGAAAAACTTGGATTAGACATCACCAGACCCTATAAAGATTTATTTTCATTTGATTCCAGCCAGGTAAGATGTTTAGGCCTGATCAAAGACCTCTGTGTATCCCTAATCCAATATCCAGCCAAAACAATTCTAATGGATGTAGTAGTGGCTGACATTCCACCTAAATATGGTATGCTCCTTTCAAGATCTTGGGGTGCCAAACTCCAAGGATCTTTGCAACTAGACATGTCATATGCCACAATTTCAGTCTTTGGCCAGCCAAAGAGACTGTACAAAGAGACACTCATGAAATACGTGGTCAGCAGCCAGGATAAACCCCAAAATTTCCCAATCTACTCCATCCATTCAGATATGGACTCCTTCATACTATACAATGCTGATATATGCCCCAAAACTGAGCTCAAGCTCCTAGAAACAAAGGAAACCAGGCATATGAATGAATAGTCCACTGTTGCTAAACAAAAGATAATTGATCTCATTAAAACAGCAGAGTCTACTGACAGGTCACAAGAATCACCAAGACTAGACTTGCCCACTAAACAAATCTGTAAATCAATTGAAACCAACATTGACCAAGAAACCTTGTGGTATTTAGAATTTGATGGGTCAGTAAATAATCTTGGAGCAGGAGCAGCGGTATGGATACACAATACTCAAAATGACCATGCTCTAGGTCATGCATATAGGCTTAACTTCAGATGCACAAATAACATGACAGAATATGAAGCCCTCCTACTAGGTCTCAAATTGATTAAGAATCTAGGAGTGACCAAAGTCTCCATATTGGGGGATTCAGACTTAATTAACCAACAGATAAAGGGAAATTTTGTCACAAATGATCCCAGGTTAAGGTCTTATAGGTTGGCAGTTACATACTTGCTCAACAACTTCCTAGAATATCAACTTACCAAAATACCTAGGAACCACAATTTGCATGCTCACAGTCTGGCAACCTTTGCAAGCACCTGTAAACTTCCTTTTGGGCCTAACCACCAATTCACTGCTGAGATCAAACACAGGCCCTCTGTCCTAGACAATGTAAATAATTGGCAGGTATTTGAGAATGACACTCAGATAAACAATTTTTTAACCATGAAGGAGGAATTATCAAACTTAAACATTGACACAAGCATTAGGGATGATCAAAACCAAAAGGATGAACTAAACACTAGTATATCAGCTGAAACAGCAGATAGGATATTACATCCTACAACCTTTGACCCTGCCAATTTACAGAAACTAAAGATAACATATCTTGATGAAATTAATGAGGAAGAAACATACGTAATTCAGTTAAAAGACAATTTCTTGCCTACAGGTCTGGCTCCTTTAGAAGACATTTTTTATTCAAATGATCTCTCTAAAAAACCAAAGATGCAACCCATCAATGCAGAAATAGAGGAGTGTAACATTGGGACCATTGAAAATCCCAAAATGATCAAACTTTCTAGAACCTTACTTCCTGATAAGAAATCAGAATATATCAAACTGTTCAAAGAGTTTCAGGATGTGTTTGCCTGGAGCTATGCTGACCTTAAGTCCTATGATACTACAGTTATCCAGCACACAATACCCCTGAAAGAAAACCAAAAACCCTTTAAACAGAAGCTGAGAATAGTCAATCCAGTACTTCTTCCCCTAATAGAGAAAGAAGTAAAACGAATGTATGAAGCTGGGATAATTGCTCCCATAAGGTTTTCTGAATGGATTTCCAACCTTGTACCTACAAGAAAGAAAACTGGGGAGATAAGACTTTGTGTGGATCTGAGGAATTTAAACAAAGTCTCTCTCAAAGACCACTACCCTTTGCCAAAAATGGATCACATCGTACAAAGGGTAGTGGGAGCTTCAAGGATCTCATTACTAGATGGCTTCTCAGGATTCAATCAAATCTTAGTCCACCCAGATGACCAAGATAAAACTGCCTTCACCACACCTTGGGGAACCTTCAAATATGTCAAAATGCCTTTTGGACTCAAGAATGCTGGAGCCACATTTCAAAGGGAAATGGATATAGTCTTTGCCAAAGAAATCCATGATTTCTTAGTCATATACCTTGATGATCTAACAGCCTTCTCAAAATCAGACCAGGAGCATTTAAAACACCTCAGACAAGTGTTCTTAATTTGCAGAAAGTATGGCATTTCTTTAAACCCAAAGAAATCATTGTTTGGCCTGGAAGAAGGCAAACTCCTTGGTCATATAATTTCAAAAGATGGCATAAGAATTGACCCTGATAGGATTTAGGCTATACTGCAAGTCCCCCATCCAAGAAACATCAAGGAATTACAAGCCTTTTTGGGGAAGATTAATTTCCTAAGAAGATTTATTCCTAACTTAGCTGAGCTGATAAGATTGTTGAAAAATATGCTCAAGAAAGATGCCAAGGTCAAATGGACAATTGAGGCTAAACAAGCTTTTGAAGAAATCAAGATAGCCCTGACAAAAACACCTGTGCTTACAAGCCCTAGTTTTGATAGAGACTTTATAATCTTCTCCTTTGCCTCTGAAGATACAATTGTTGTTGTCCTACTGCAGAAGGATGACTTGGGATGTGAAAAACCTATTGCCTTTTTCAGTAGAGCCCTTAGGGATTCCCCACTCAAGTACAAAATCATGGAAAAGCAAGCATATGCCCTGGTAAAGGCCATAAAGGATTTCAAAGTTTACATCCTATACTCTCACATAATTGCATATGTGCCCAATGCAGTAGTCAAAGATATCTTAACTCAAGAGGGAATGAAAGGCAAGAGGGACAAATGGATTGCCAATATTCTGGAATATGATATAGAGATCAAACCAACAAAACTTATAAAAGGACAAGGGTTAGCTAAACTAATGACTGAGACTAACTTTCAAGCCCTTGACATCAATGAACTGGATAACGAACAGGAGATGGCGAATCCACAGATCAATCAAGCCTTTCTACAATCACCTTGGTATGCTGACATATGTTTTGTATTATTAAACCTAAAAGCTCCTCCAGGGTTATCCAGAACCAAGAACAGATTTCTAAAGTTGAAGGCTGCAAAATTTTGTATCATAGACAGTGTTTTATTTGGGAAAAATCATGAAGGTGTCCTGCTCAACTGCCTGACTGCAGATGAAGCTGATAAGGTCCTTAGAGAATTTCATGCAGGAGACTGTGGAGGGAACTTATATTGGAAATCCACAACTGATAAAATCCCGAGGACTGGATTCTATTGGCCCTCCCTGTTTACTGATTCAAAAAAGTTTGTAATGTCATGTCATAAATGTCAGATCTTTGAAGGGAAGAAAAAGTAACTCCCCTTGCCCCTCAGGCCCATTTCAACTGAAAAACCATTTCAACAATGGGGCTTAGACTTCATTGGGGAAATTCACCATTAATCCTCAGGCCAGCATAGATGGATCTTGAAAGCTACTGATTACTTCACCAAATGGATAGAGGCCATACCTTGTAGACAAGAAAATGATTCAATTATCATACAATTCCTAGAAACCAATATCTTTTCTAGATTTCGCTGCCCCAGAGAAAATCATAACAAATAATGCAGCTGCCTTTAAATCCAAGAAAATGATCAGCTTTTGTCACAAATATCATATCACCCTAGGTCACTCAACAGCCTATTACCCTCAAGGCAATGGCCTAGTTGAGTCCTCCAATAAAAGCCTAATCAACATACACCCCACGGATCAGATTGAGCTACAGAAACAGACCGGGGAAATGGTGTATGCAACACTTGCTGACAGGGCAATGCTGGCCCATCAGCTAAAGGAAGCCCTGAAGAACACAAACAGGCAGCTTGATTTTGAAAGATTGTCTTCCTCTGCAAAGGATAATAGAATAAAGAATCTGGAGGACATAATAGTTGATTTGGGACATGACCCAAAGGATCCAAAGGGTGTTAGAGCCCTTATGAAGAAGAAAGAGGATGACATTGTTGCACTAAGGAGGCAGGCAAAATTCCCTCCTACCATTCACCCTCAAACAGCAGAACTTGCACAATAAAAGCAAGTAGATGATGCTATGGAGCTGCTCCTGGTTATGAACCAAAGAATCTTACAAATGGAGGCAGAATTAGAGAAAGCACTGCAGGATAAGCAAGGGGAATCAGCCTCCCAACCCCCTCAAACATCAACAAATCTCGAACTTTCCCCTCCAACACAAGCAGCAACAGCCCCTCCTGCTATTCCAGCACCTACCACAGCTACATCAGCAACAGGAGCAACAGTAGAAGCAACAGCAGCAGGAGAATCCAGCATGGGCATGGAGGAGTTTATGAAAGCTGTTAAGGAGCTTGAAACTCAAGGCACTGAAATAAATGTTGCCAAGGAAAAAATGGCCAAGCTGGAGACTAGTTATGACAAATAAAAGATGACAGTGGCAGAAAAACAAAGAGAAATAAAGGCCTTGGAGGCCAAAGTGAAAACTCTGGAAAAAGAATTGCTGCTAGGTAAAACCCTAGCATAAATAAAGAAGATTATTTGGCCCAAAATTGGCCAATCTATACAGGACCAATGGAGGTCCATTCAGACAATTTTTGAGCAGGTTGAGCTAATAGATGTGGCTCATGTGGAAATACAGAGAGCCAGACAGCCCTGGGAATAATGCCCGAGCAGGCCACCAGAATGATTCATTTCCTCAATAATCGCACTAGAGAGGAACTAGCGGCTCTAGAAATAAGCAGCAGAACAGATACAATCCTCACAGCCAAAAAGGCACTGACCTTGAGGAATTTTACTCAAACTTTAGAGAGGAAATGTCAGGAGATGAAGGCAGAGATAGATGAATTTAGAGCAAAAATGACTATACTACAGGACAAAGGACTGCCAAGCCTAGTGACTGGCACAGGACAGTTGTTGTCATATAATCACTATATGACAAGGATCAACAATTATGTTGAAAACCAGATCACAGCATCCAGCAGCTCCATGGAAGAAGCACGGCCTCCCTCCGGGAAATCCCTCTACGACAAGCTGGAAAATCTGTTCTTTATTGAACATGAAACAAATCATCTGTTTGAGGTGCCTCCAAATTTCTACAGACATACAGAGGCATATGAAACACTAGTAAAAATGAAGAGGCATCAACTACCTCCAGCTGATTGGTGGCAAGAAATGCTGGAGAATTTGCCCAGATAATTCCACTTTGCTTTTGCCTTTTTTGAGAAAAATCAAAATTTACAGGTCAGCAAGCAGATCAGCACACAGGTACAGCAAGCAGCCGTACAAATGACTCAGCAATGCACCCAGACAACACGCTCAATTAACGCAAAGTTAAAGGCACAGTTGCAGCCCACTTTCCAGAACCATAAAGTCAAAAGTTGTCTCACAAAAGATAGCAGCTATCTTAGCAATAAATGCTATATTGATGTTTTCATTTACTTTTTGTAAGAGAGTTGGTGGTGCAATTTATTGCACAATAACTCTCTACTGAGATATTTTGTACCCTATTTTGTATATATATCCCCTCAGATAACGCATTGAGGGTCAGTTATAGTGTAATTCTTTCTGGAGAGCTCTATTGTATTCTGGAGACATTTTTGATAATACAAATTGATGATGGAGATTTCTGGTTCTCACTCTGTTTGAAGATGGATATGAAAAGCTCTGTTTAGTTGCAGAATTCCTGTGTCATTTGCTGAATCAATAAGTTTCTCTTAATTGTGTATGGCTTTTCTATGTATTCCATAACTCTTATGTTTTCATAATCTTAGTAAGTAGAGAAAAAGAACAGCCTAGGATTTGTTTCAAACACCCTATGCTCAATATCTATTTCTAAATATGTTTTCTTCTGGATCAGCCATAGATATGAATTCTTAATTGTTGATGTCTGAACTAATCCTGTCATGGTGAATATTGTTTAAGAATTCTTAACTGCTCTTAAGCAATACCTTCATGTTTCTTCATTTAGCATAGTGAAAGATTCTTAACTGCCTTTCACTCACTAATTCCATAATTTCATTAAAAAATCTGGTAAATTGTTTCACATATGCCTAACTTGCTCTGCAGCAATACTCTGTCTTCAAAATCCACTTTCAGTAGCACAAATACCTCAACTCCATTGCCCAATGGAACAAACAGTCCTATGATCTATATCTCAGTTCTATCTAAATTCACCAACCCACCATATTCAAACAAACAGTATACCATAGCTAGCCTAAAACATTCATCAACAAAGCTAAACTATAAAGAGAGAGCCCTCTTTGGTTGCAGGTAGGCTAGAACCTGTAGCTAAAAGATTGGTCAGTGGTTACCTCGGCCGTATTCCCTTTAGGAAGCAGGGAACAACCTGAGTGATAACACGCGGTACTAAGAGGAAGGCGCAGATTTGGATTCGCCCATTCTTGGGCACGGTTGCACGGAAGTGACTCGCTTTGTCTCAGTTGTGGGTAAATGTGCAGGCAGGAGCGCCCGGTGGTTGGGTGAATGCGTGCACGGGTGTGTGGCACCCGATGGATGGTTGTGGCGTACACAGGTGTGGCGCCCAGTTTGTGTGAAGTTTTGTGCGACGACTTGGCACGGGTGTCTTGGTGACTCGAGTTAGCACCCTCCCGTTGTGCAAGTGTGCACGGTGACTTGGTGAAGTGTTGAGATTGTGGATGGAGGTGTGTCTCGGTTGGAGGCACCCGTGTGTAGCGACTTGGAGGTGCACCCGAGTTGGGCAAACAACACGATCGTGCGACAAGGTGAACGAAGCATTGGTGAGTCGTGTGGCGATCGTGTGGAGGTGCCGACGAGCTAGGCAACCGAGTTTTTCCTTGGATTGTAAAATTGGCTAAGCATAAAACTTGGGCTTACCAAGTATACTTGTAAAAGCTTGTAAAAACTGTTGTATAATATAATGTTGGGCAGACTCATTGTTCACGGAGTTGCCCCTCCCTTTATACTGTGCAATTGTGTTTATTGTTTATAATTGTTGTTGATAATGAATGTGTATGGGTGTTCATTGGTATAAAGGATAAAGAAATAATACTTGGTTGAGAAACATAAACTAAGTAGGAGTAAATGGTTAGGCGTAGTTCACAAACATAAGTATTGGTGAAAAGAAAGTGTTCGGTGGTGCTGCACCTCGCCAAGAGCGGTTGAGAGACTACCATTAGGCTTGAGGGCATGACAAGTGGTATTAGAGCTGGTGAAGTGTAGAGGAAATTTGCGGACGAAGCTGATCCCACTGCACTATCGTGACAGGTGGTATCAGAGCTCGGTGCCGTGGAGTTGGTGCTGGTGTTGAGTTGAAGCTGATACACACCTGCACTATCATGACATTTGGTATTAGAGCTAGTGAAGTGCAGAGGATATTTGTGGGCGAAGCTGATCCCACTGCACTATCTTGACAGTTGGTATCAGAGCTCGGTTGGAGCTGGTGCTAGAGCACGGTTTCTCGTGAAGAAGTGACAGTAGTGACAGGTACTTGCAGGTGAAAGAGGTTGGTGAACACTTCCTGATAAGTGTTGCATCAAAGACTTGGGTTGCAGGCATCTTGGTGCAGCTGTTGTATGGTCGAAACTAGATAGAAAAGAAGGACGCTGTTAGAAATGGCTGAATCTCAGGCTGGGTCTAGTCACGGTGCGAAGGACACTACTATTGGGTTCATTGAGAAAGTGTTGGAGAAGATGGAGGACATGGAAGTCTTCTAGACTGAGAAGTTGGAATTGTTCGAAAAAGAGCAAGAGGTCAATTTGAAGATGAAGGAAGATCTTGAGGAACTCCGAACTCAACACGAGTACACTGATCTTATGTGTACACAACTTGAAGTAAGGGTCAAGGAGGTTGAAGAAGCAAGGGACCAGGTTCTTGCAGAGATCGTGGACTTGAAGAAATATCTTGACGAAGCCAGAGATGAGATCGCGGTGTTGAAGAAGGTCGTGAGGCATAACTCAGGTGGAGTGCCTCATGTGAAAGTCAAGGAATCAGAATCTTACGATGGTACAAGGAGTGCGAAGACTCTTGGCAACTTTTTATGGGACATAGAGCAATACTTGGAACGATTGGGTCTATCTGATGATGAGACGAAGGTCAAGGTAACTGCTCAGTTCTTGACAAAGGATGCTAAGATGTGGTGGTGAAGGCGGATGGATCAGATTGCCAATGGCAATGCTGGTGACATTACTTCATAGGATGAGATGAAGGGAGCTTTGCAAGCCCATTTCAGTTCTCAAGATGAAACGTGGGAAGCAAGGATGAAGATAAAATTCATAAAGCATACAAGGAACCTTCAGACATATCAGCGGGAGTTTGCAAGTGCGGTCCTAGAACTTCCTGACATGGTGGAGAGGGACAAGGTGTTCAATTTCATTATTGGGTTGAAGCCTTGGCCACGCAATGAAGTGAAGAGACAGAGGATTAGAACACTTGAAGAAGCTTTTACTGCTGTGGACAGGTTGGTGCAGCATTATGATGAGACTTTTGATGATAGGAAGAAGAAGTCTGACAAGTCGAAAGATAAGAAGAAAGAGGATGCTTCGAAATCGGATGATAGTTCGAAGACGAAGAAAGCCTTGAAGTATTGGATATGTGCGGAACCACATACGGTGAAGAATTGTCCTTCTAGACCGAAAGTGGCTGCTATTTCACAATCTAATGCGAAGAATGAAGAAGTTTCTATAAAGATGATGCAGATACTTGGTGCTGCTACTGCTACAGAGGTGATCTCTCGGAGGGATCCTGAGAGGAATAAGTTGGAGTATGTTCGGATGAAGGTTGGAGATGTTGATGTACTCACTATGGTGGATAGTGGGGCTTCTCGCAACTTCATGGGGGAAGATACTGCAAGAAGGATTGGGCTGAAATTTGTTCCGGTAAAGGCACAGATGAAGACAGTGAATTCTCCTCTGGATGAAGTTCTTGGTGTAGCTGAAAAGGTGGACACAACACTTGGTGAGTGGACACGGAAGGTTGACTTCACTATAGTGCGGATAGATGACTATAAGGCTGTGCTGGGAATGGAATTCATGAAACAATTTGATGCTATGATTGTTCCACATTTGAAGAAGCTGTACATTTACGATGGAAGGGAGGATATTGTACCCATTGGTGTGCCTACCATTTGAGTGACAAGGCCTGATTGTAAGTTGGCAGTGATGCAAATGGAGGATGAGAAGCCGATGGAAGATATGAGTAAGCAGTTTTCCATGGTTAAGACAAAGCTTACCGAGCAGTCATTGGTCATCAAGACTCTTTCAGATAGTATCTTGGATTTATCAAGAAGGCTAGAAGAGGTCGAGGATGATGATGATGATAATGATGAGACATATGTGAGGCCGAATGTCCAAGAGGAGGATCGGGTCACTTATCTACAGAGGATGGAGATTGAGGATCTTGACAGATGGATTGAGATGATTAGTGAGGGTGAGCCTTCAGGCTCTACTCCCTCCACATCTTCTTAGATGGACAAGAAGATGGGGCTCATTGTTAGCTGCTCATGGCAGTAAGTCCTTAAAACAAGTTGAGCAGGGATGGCTTGGCATCAAGCATCATGACATGTTGCAGATGGGATGGAGTTTCCATGGACCTGAGCATGGTGGTGAGATTCTTGGTGAGTTCGAGATGTGGTAGAATCCAAGATAGACTGGTGAATGCATAAGGATGTGCACTCTCATGGCTTGAGCATGACAGTTGGATTAGCTACCCAACTAGTTTAGACATGGGGTCCGGAAGTGAACGAAGAGATGTTGGCATCAGGTAGACTAGGAGGACAGCTCACAAGATGAGGACGGCACATGGTGGAGATGGTAGTTCTACATATGTTGCAGGGATGTTTGCAGTATGTGGAGGAGTTGACATCATGGACCGAGGATGAGACAGACATTGTTGATGATCTTGGTGGATGACTACTAGGATGGTATGTTGTCGAGGACAACAATGATTTCAGGTGGAGGAGGATGTAACGACCTACAGTTCCTGGGCGCACGGGTGAACGAGCGTGCGCACGGGTCAGGCTTGAACGAGCGATGGACGAGCTGAATGGACTGCGGTTACGGGATGTGAGCTCTTCCTGTAGTGCAATGATACTTATGCGCACAAGGGAAGGGAGAGCGAGCTTGTTTATAGGCGTGGTAGCATGTGCGAACATGTATGGAGGCCGACCTTTGAACGTGGGCAAAGCGGACGGTGCGTTGAAGCTTTTGCGATGGCATTGGGGCATTGGGCGAGTCAGCTGGGTAGCCAGACTTCGTCGTATGCATGTGTATATATTGGATGAGCGTGGAGCTCATTCCACCATCAATCACTCGCTCATCTTCTTTGCTCTAAGGGAGAAAGGTGCAGATTTAGTGTGCAGTACTAAGAGGAAGGTGCAAATTTGGATGTGCCCATTCTTAGGCACAGTTGCACGGAGGTTACTCGCTTTGTCTCGGTTGTGGGTGAAGGTGCGAGCAGGAGCACCCGGTGGTTGGGTGAAGGCGTGAACGGGTGTGTGGCGCCCGACGGACAGTTGTGGCATGCACGGGTGTGGTGCCTGGTTTGTGCGAAGGTTTCTGCGACAACTTGGCACGGGTGTCTTAGTGACTTGGGCGAGTGCCCGCCCGTCATGCAAGTGTCCACGGTGACTTGGTGAAGTGTTGAGATTGTGGACGGAGGTGTGTCTCGGTTGGAGGCTCCTGTGTGTGGCAACTTAGAGGTGCGCCCGAGTTGGGCAAACAACACGATCGTGAGACAAGGTGAACGAAGCGTTAGTGAGTCGTGCCGCGACCGTGCAGAGGTGCCGACGAGCTAGGCAACCAAGTTTTGCCTTGGATTGTAAAATTGGCTAAGTATGAAACTTGGGCTTACAAAGTATACTTGTAAAATCTTGTAAAAACTGTTGTATAATATATTGTTGGGCATACTCATTGTTCAGGCAGTTGCCCCTCCCTTTATACTGTGAAATTGTGTTCATTGTTTATAATTATTGTTGATAATGAATGTGTATGGGTGTTCATTGGTATAAAGGATAAATAAATAATACTTGGTTGAGAAACACAAACTAAGTAGGAGTAAGTGGTTAGGCGTAGTCCACGAACATAAGTATTGGTGAAAAGAAAGTGTTCGATGGTGCCCCATCTCGCCAAGAGCGGTTGAAAGACTACAGTTAGACTTGGGGGCGTGATAGCAAGCCACCTAATAACAAAAGCATAAAACGCAAATTAGAGTCTATTTGCAAGCCACCTGGACCACCAAGCATAAAAGTGCTTATTAATGATGCTTGTATAATAGTGATTACAACAAAATCTAGAGCTGCATGTATACCAAGAATTCAATATTGTGGAGAAACTTTATAGTTACGGTAAATTTTTTATGATGTACGTAATTTATGTAATTTAATAAGGTGGATTCATTACATAGAACCATCCACAGACAGCAAATGCAGAGAGATTGGACATTTGCAAAACCCTCAACTGCCAGAAGCTATCACAGGAGACTTGCTTTCATGCAGTCCAGAACGACTTCATGCCATTGCGAATGATAGTGCAGGCCATGTACATACATCAACTGTAGGCAAACCGTACACCCACTTCTCAGGTCACCAGGTTGCCACCAAGAAGCAGTAGCACTAGGGCTCTCACATTAGAAAAAAATGTCAGCAACAACAAGAAACCATCTGCACATGATATGCCACACCCATTAAACAAAAGTGAAAGCAGAAAGCATGAGGGCCGAGATTCTTCTATGGGCATTCTACTAAAACAGAATTCAGTCAGTGGCCAAGCATCCAATTTGAAGTCTGACATGGATGAAACAAATTCTAGACTTAGAAACCTTGAAGAAGACATGGCATGCATGAGGAAAAAAATCAATGGTGGCAGTGTGACTGCAGAAGATGAGCTCTCTCATAAATTAAGGGAGAACTCAGATTTTAAGAGATTACAGTCAGTTACCAAAGGATGTGGAGGTGGTAGCATAGCTCAGAGGCTTATCAAATCACTACAAAAACTAAGCCTCAGCGGTTCCAGAAAATATTCTAACCTCAAACACACTGAGAACCAAAACGCTTCAGGAAAATCAAAATGGGCTTCAGATGGGAAAATAAGGGATGAAGACCAATGTTCTGCATTGGATTTAGATTCAAGCTCCCTAATCAATCAATCAGACGCAGTAGACAGAGTCATTCAATACCACCTGTTTCTGTTAGCTCAAGCCATAGTGAGATCAATGTTGCTAGAGATAAATCCATGACTGGGAGAAGAAGCCAGGAAAGAAGCCGCAGTGTTTCCTAGAATTGCATTGTTTCTTTTTGAAGTTCATTGTCACAGGTCAATCTTATTAGTCCCTACCCCTTCGGGGCTAGCAGGGACTATAGTAATCGATTTGAGTCCCTAGCATTACATTGACACGATAATCAATAAACGTATTTTAACTTAAAATAAAGTTTCTTGAAATGACACGTCAACTAATACAATATTTTTTATTTTCTTATGCTTTTAACCAATCAACGAAATCTTCATCTTATTTGGCCTCAAAATGAGGTATACAAGCTCAAAATTTAGGCCAAAGCTTAGGGTAAACGACCATTTCAAACACCATTCAAACGCTATGAATTAATGGTGAATTAATGATAGCATTAAGTCTTAAACATTTTATGTTAAGGCATATATATACATTATCTGGATCGCCCAAAAGGGCCTATGGCCGTTCCAACTACTCTTACAATATACTTGCGGTGTACCCCTGCCACCGCATGTACCACCGTTACCGCCGTTACATGTATGCCTGCCAGCACATCTAACAGGTGCCGGCTCCTATGGCCGTTCGAACTACAGAATGCTTATTCTCTGCATATTTGAACTCATTCGAGCCGGATTCCTCCGTAGCGTCAGCGGCCATATCCGTTTTGCTGGAATCGAACCCGCAAACTTCACCAGCTCATTGAATCAGTTTCTCCGTAGCGGGTTTTTCAATTATAACTGGCTTCATCACTCCAACAGGAAGAGGAGATTTAGCAAAGGTAATATCAGTTCTTTGGTACCTCGTGGAATCCAATATTCATAAGATATAAATTAAGAAAATAGTGCAAATGCAAGGTACTATTATAAAGGAGGGATCAGTAACCTTATCGAATCCCTGCTTTGGTGCAATGATGCAAACAGCGTCCCTGAAATCTTCAGCCCTGTCTCTGGTTCTTGCCATTTTCTATCACTATTAAAAACATTTACCAAGATTAAAGACGGGAGGAAATTTTTGGCACTTGACATTTCTTCTTTATTGAATTTCAGAAATATTCAAATGTCCAATAGCTAGTTATTTGTAAAAAATGCCCTGTATGTAAGTATTATTTTATCTAATAGTAAAGATAAATATAGCATTTTCATTTAAAAAAAAAAACTAAACTAACGACTTAGATGTTAAGTATTATTTTATCTAATAGTAAAAATAAATATAGCATTTTCATTTAAAAAACAAACTAAACTACCGACTTAGATGTTAATTTCTTCTTTAGCAAATATAGAGCACTTTTTTCATGCACGAGCTCCTAGATGGCCTGAAATGCATCCACTAGAGTTTCCATTTGGACGTATCAAGTAATTGTAATCTCCCCAATTTTAGAGAGAAGCTGTCATACAGAAAAGAAAGCAGTCACAAGAAATATTGAAAATAGGAGGTGTTTTGTCAAGGTGGAAGAAGATCAGAGTCTACCTAATCTGCTTTATTTTTCCATTCTTAGAGTTTGTGTTTGGTATGCTGCATCTATAGATTTTTTGACATTAAAGATTCCTTGTACTGGTGACAAAATGTTATATACATCTTTTTAATACAAAGAAAAAAGAGGCAGGCCGTGCATACAGCCTCCACATGCAGTAGAAAAAGCTACGAAAACTAAAAAATGCGTGCTAGCTTATTCCAGAAAAACTTAACACAGAGTGCTGCTATAACCTAGTGTCCAAAATAGCAAAATGAGAATGTCCAAGAACCAGAATGCATATACCCTGATCATAAACACTGGTGTATCTATATCTAAACTGGGAGAATACATTTCAAAGGCACAGATCATATCCCTGCTTGCCAGAACCTCTGATTCTTAAAAACCAGCATTCTTACTTCTTCCTTTTTTTATTAAATCCACTAAGTAAAACCTGATGAAATTCATTCTCCATTTTTTGTTTTTTATTCCTAGTTCTATACAACATCTGAGAGACTTGGAATCGTTTCTGAGCCATAAAAACACCTCTCTATAAATCTAGTAGGTCTGAAAGGAAACTAGAAAGGCTGGAAACCAATGAATCGGAACTTGGGTGATTCCAATTCCATTAGTACAATCCCTTAGAGTTTTACAGCAGGGTAAATATGAAATAAAAAGCGGGGGGAGCGTATCCGAAGCAATTGACGACCAAGAGAGATATGGACGAGTTCCGGTAGCACTTTTAGTCAAATGGATACTGTATGTCGTTGTTAACAGGTGATTCCATAGCAGACTCCAACTGCAATAATATGCTTACAACACAGTCATTTCAAGTTATTTTTATGTTTTACTTGGAACTCCCAAATACTCAAAACAAAAATGAAAATTATTGATATTTTTGTGCAATCCCACTTCAAACCAGAAAAATTATTGGACTTGGGCGCTGAAAGGGAATCTCATTTCACGGCAAATTTGCTCATCAAATTTAAGAAATTTCTATGCGGAAATTCCAATCCTGGCAATATTCTGCATTAAAATGATTGAAACACGGCGTTACAACAAGTTACATTTTTAACTCCGAGCCACAACAATTTTATTCGAAAATGGGAATGCTCAAACAAGAAGATTAAAGGGCTTTTTCTTGGACGAACCTAGGTTGTCGATTGTGAGCCGGCCCTTGCAGAATCTGCCTGTTGGTAAGTGTGTATCAAAATCTACTTATCGTTTCTTCCCTTCTCTATGCATTACTGTCCTCGGCCAGGCTTACGCCGAAAAGCTCAGGGTCGAATTCCGTTGATTCTTTTTCATTTTCGGCTGTATAGCCAAGAATGCCGGAGCAGAGAGCAATGGCAGTAGTTTCTGAAACGATTGATTCTTGAGCAGGGCCCGCAAATTGAAGCCATGACGTGGGATCAAGAGCGCCCTGTAGCATAGGAATATAAAGAATGCAGGATGTAAGAGCGAAGCTGGCTAAGAACAGCCTGAGGAATATGAAGCTTAGACAAGAGGGTGGCCTCGTCGTCCCGATGCTGCAAGGACATGTGAAGTGCATGCAATCTCCACGTTAGAAACACTCGTTGCTCTCAAAAGCTCCGCTGAACTGGAACCTAGTCTGGATAATAGTGGGCTGACGTGGAACCTTTAAATTAAAAAATTATAATTTAAATGGCCAGATATGAAAAAGCTTGTGGTTTTCACTGAGTCAATCGTTCAGTGGAAATGTCACATGCATTTCAATCTAAAAATGCTTATGAAACTAATTAATTACAAAACCAGAAACATTATGTATATTGAGTTTAGTTCAAAATTTACTTTACAGGAATAAACCGCCCAGAATTGCACAAGGTTCATTTAGATCATGAGTCATTGTCCACTAATTACTGAATTGCAGTTAACATGAAAACCGTCCAGTTAACGTGAAAATCTTTGGGAAACTATGCAACAGTAATCATCACGTGTCTTCTTACCAGAATTTTTACACTTCTGCAAAACCAACTGAGAAAATCCAGGTTATCCGATTAACCACTGTTACTGAAAAACTGAACATAACTTTTCCAGAAAACTTGATAAGCTGCATTAGTCCACTGTCATTAATAATTATACTCGATATACATATTCTGACCTAAAAAGCTGTGAAAATAATACTTATTCAATGCTATGCCATAATATTTCAACCGCCAGTGGGAGTAAACAAATATTTCTTTCTCTGGGGGTAATACTACCGACATCTATTTTAATGTACCTAACTTTTAATACTAAAAATTCAAAAGCCATTGTGGTGGACTGTTCTAGTTTAATTACTTTAACACGACCTACGATAACAGAAAAGTTACTGTCTCTATATTTATTAAATTCGAATTTACTATTGGAAGCACTACGAATCAGTAAGCCCTTGCA
Source organism: Pinus taeda (assembly GCA_000404065.3). Classification (NCBI taxonomy): domain Eukaryota; kingdom Viridiplantae; phylum Streptophyta; class Pinopsida; order Pinales; family Pinaceae; genus Pinus; species Pinus taeda. The sequence goes on from APFE031294612.1 coordinate 21,278, forward strand.
TTTACTATTTACCAAAATTGACTTTCAAAGTTCAGCTGTATTCCCTAATTGAAATTTTCATTAACATAACCAAGTTTGGCAATCTGCAAGCCATTCAAGCTATTGCTCTTCAAGCCCTGGGCAGGGACTAGCTGCCCTGCAGCTTTTCTTGTTTTGAAATAATAAACAGTTTCAAATGGAAAATTGTTCTACATATTTCATATCAAAAATTGTTATCCATATACAATGAAGTACTATATTAACCGGATCTAGATTTAAAAAATGGTTCTCCAGATACAAAGAAGTGCTTTATTAACCAGATTGGTACACGTACATTCTATAATTTCTCATACTTATTTAGAATGTAATAGATTTTCTCATACTTATTTAAGTTTTATCAGGACAAATATTATTGCCAAAATCTTGGGTTATCAAAATCTGCGACCCAAAAACAGCCAACAAGGTTATCAAAATCTGTAACCCAAAACAATCAACAAAGTTATCAAAACCAAATATATATGTTTGTATTATCACATCTCTTCCATATTGAATTAGACATCAACTACTCTAAACTCAACCAGATAAAAAGATTGTTAAAATTGTGATGCAAAAGTAAATCATTTTACCCGTGTTTTTATGTTACTTCAAATTTCAAAAACAAGTAATCATAACATTTTCTTTGCCTGTGGATGAAAGCAAAACTTATCAGATAAATTTTGTATTTTAACGCTACAAAGTTCCAAAAGAGCACCATGTATAACAACTCCAAAACAAAGTTCAAAACAGGTATTTATGCCGACTGTGCGTAGTTCTTAGTGTTCCCCGGGCTGAGCATGAAATGCCATAAAGTTTATGAATTTGACTTTTATGGCTCACGTTTGTTTGCAGAATTTTGACTATGTCAGCGTGATCTAGCATCAAACAAATTTATGGAATGAGGCTTTTTGGGAGGTGCCTTATCAGGAAAATTGAGCCTGCCTTTCTTCCCTCTGCGCCTCTTGGCTTCTGCATCATATGCTAAAGCAGCTTCTAACTGTGTATCATAGTTACCAACCCAAACATTCACGCCTTCGATGGGATGCCTGACTTCTACAGCCCATTTTCCTTTGCGTCGTTTTATACATTATACCTTTGTATAGGGTCTTCCGCTGCTTCTTGCTATCTGTCTCGTCTGCTCCTTTTAAATTCCCAAATCAAAGGAACAGACGAGACAGATAGCAAGAAGCAGCGGAAGACCCTATACAAAGGTATAATGTATAAAACAACGCAAAGGAAAATGGGCTGTAGAAGTCAGGGATCCCATCGAAGGCGTGAATGTTTGCGTTGGTACCTATGATACACAGTTAGAAGCTGCTTTATAAGATGCAGAAGCCAAGAGGCGCAGAGGGAAGAAAGTCAGGCTCAATTTTCCTGATGAGGCACCTCCCAAAAAGCCTCATCCCAAAATGAGTAGGAAGACATGTAAGAGTAAGAAGACATATGAGAGTAAGAAGACATAAATGCACACACTTGCCAGGACGTTCAGCAAGCTCAGGTAACGCTCAGGGCAGAAATTCCAATGTGGAAGCTAGTGCAAGATTTTCGAATGAGGTCCGTCAGATCTTTCAATCTGATTCACCCTTACAAAGTAGATCTGTTGAGTCACCAATACCAGGGTATATGCAAATCAGCTCAGTTGAAACACCACTTGTACCATTTTATGATCAGGTGCAAGGCATCAATTCTGAGAACTTAATGACACCACCCTTACAAAGTAGATCTGGTGACTCACCTATACCAAGGGATATTATATCAGCTCAGTTGAAACACCACTTGTACCATTTCATGATTAGGTGTAAGGCATTAATTCTGAGAACTTCATGTCAGAATTTAGAAATGTCAACTTCCCTAATTAGATAACCACTTTCCAAACTGTTTCATAAAGTGCAAGATGCCAACTAAAAACTGCCACCTCTACCAACAAAAAAAAATTACAACCTCTGCTCAGTAAAGAGAAATATCTCATTTTCACAAATGTTGAGTGCATTGAATATCCCCTTGCACACACATTGGAAAAATCAAATAAATGGATACAAAGGAGTTATCAATTTCTACTGCTTTGAGACTTCAATATAAGTCTATTTGAGTTTTATTGTAAGGAAAGCCTTGAGTTATAGGGTAAGGTAATCATTTTTCGAAAACCGTTGGAACTTAACCCAATGACTACATAATTATCAATTGCCAAATGTTTATTTCAGTTCTGAAGTATCATCAATCTAAATCTTTACAAGTTCAAAATAAAAACTAATACCTTTTGACCTTTAACGAGTGAACCGTAGACAGTTATGCCCAAGATTTCCTCTCTAGTCCAACGTTAAAGAACAATGAATCATATCAACCTAAAGCTTTACAAGTCCAGAATAAAAGCTAACACGTTTCTTTAACCAGTGAACATAGACAGTTATGCCCAAAGTTTTTTCTCCAAGTGAAAGAACAATGAATCATTTATGCGGAACTGTGAAATGATAATAAAAAATATATCTAACGATAATCAAACATGTATCTAACTTAGTATTCATGTTATATCTGAAATAATGGCGGAGACTTTTAAGAGTATATTGCTTTACAATTATCCCTAAAACGTTTTCATTACTTTATCTAAATAGAGAATGACAAATAATAATAAGAGAAATCAAACATTCAGTCTAGAAAAATACACATTAATAGTCTAGCGAATAAAAAAGAAGTCAAACATTCCAAAAAAATTGACTTGGGGGCGTGACAGCAAGCCACCTGATAACAAAAGCATAAAACGCAAATTAGAGTCTATTTGCAAGCCGCCTGGACCACCCAGCATGAAACCAAACCCTTAGGAATTAAAGTGCTTATTAATGATGCTAGTATAATAGTGATTACAACAAAATCCAGAGCTGCGTGTATACCAAGAATTCAGTATTGTGGATAAACTTTATAGTTATGGTAAATTTTTTTTATGATGTACCTAATTTCTGTAATTTAATAAGGTGGAGTCATTACACAGAACCATCCACAGACATCAAATGCAGAGAGATTGGACATTTGCAAAACCCTCAACTGCCAAAAGCTATCACAGGAGACTTGCTTTCATGCAGTCCAGAACGACTTCATGCCATTGAGAATGATAGTGCAGGCCATGTACATACATCAACTGTAGGCAAACCGTACACCCACTTCTCAGGTCACCAGGCTGCCGCCCAGAAGCAGTAGCACTAGGGCTCTCACATTAGAAAAAAATGTCAGCAACAAGAAACCATCTGCACATGATATGCCACACCCATTAAACAAAAGTGAAAGCAGAAAGCATGAGGGCCGAGATTCTTCTCTGGGCTTTCTACTGAAACAGAATTCAGTCAGTGGCCAAGCATCCAATTTGAAGTCTGACATGGATGAAACAAATTCTAGACTTAGAAACCTTGAAGAAGACATGGCATGCATGAGGAAAAAAATCAATGGTGGCAGTGTGACTGCAGAAGATGAGCTCTCTGATAAATTAAGAGAGAACTCAGATTTTAAGAGATTACATTCAGTTACCAAAGGCTGTGGAGGTGGTAGCATAGCTCAGAGGCTTATCAAATCACTACAAAAACTAAGCCTCGGCGGTTCCAGAAAATCTTCTAACCTCAAACCCACTGAGAATCAAAACGCTTCAGGAAAATCAAAATGGGCTTCAGATGGGCAAATAAGGGATGAAGACCAATGTTCTGCATTGGAGTTAGATTCAAGCTCCCTAATCAATCAATCAGACGCAGTAGACAGAGTCATTCAATACCACCTGTTTCTGTTAGCTCAAGCCATAGTGAGATCAATGTTGCTAGAGATAAATCCATGACGGGGAGAAGAAGCCATGAAAGAAGCCGCAATGTTTCCTAGAATTGCATTGTTTTTTTTGAAGTTCACTGTCATAGGTCAATCTTATTTTGAAATAATAAACAGTTTCACATGAAAAATTGTTCTACATATTTCACATAAAAAATTGTTATCCATATACAATGAAGTACTATATTAACCGGATCTAGATTTAAAAAATGGTTATCCAAATACAAAGAAGTACTTTATTAACCAGATTGGTACACTTACATTTTATAATAGATTTTCTCATACTTATTTAGAATGTAATAGATTTTCTCATACTTATTTAAGTTTTATCAGGACAAATATTATTGCTAAAACTTTGGGTTATCAAAATCTGCGACCCAAAAACAGTCAACAAGGTTATCAAAATCTGTAACTTAAAAACAATCAACAAAGTTATCAAAACCATTATATTTGTATTACCACATCTTTTCCATACTAAATTAAACATCCATACTAAATTAAACAACTACTCTAAACGCAACTAGATAGAAAGATTGTTAAAATTGTGATGCAAAAGTAAATCATTCTACCCTTATTTTTATGTTACTTCAAATTTCAAAAACAAGTAATCATAACATTTTCTTTGCCTGTGCATGAAAGCAAAACTTATCAGATAAATTTTGTATTTTAACACTACAAAGTTCCAAAAGAGCACCATATATCACAACTCCAAAACAAAGTTCAAAACAGGTATTTATGCCGACTGTGCGTAGTTCTTAGTGTTCCCCTGGCTGAGCATGAAAAGCCATAAAGTTTATGAATTTTGACTTT